>JACEFZ010027103.1:0-110000 GCA_014155875.1 Cepaea nemoralis | reverse complement strand
TGCTCATTGTCCACGTTTCACATCATCCATATAACTGCATTTGTTCTATATTTATACACACACACACTCACACACATACAATCACACACACCCACACACACACTCACACACAAACATACACACACTCACTCACACACATACACACACTCAAAGTTTCCTCAGAGATGGGGCGACCTTCACAAGAATGTATTCTCCGAGCGAATGTAAACACAGAAGCCCCCAGCAATATGTTGCACGATTTACTGCCTGGCATATGTACCGTTGCATTTCGTCATGTGCATACTGCAGAGTTGTATATCACATGAAATGAATAAATGAGTAATACTTTGGCTGAAATACTTGAGTAATACTTTAGCTGAAATACTTTCTTTATTACTGAAATAGTCGTTAACTTCATAATGACAATGGCTACGGTCATCGACTAGTATGGTCACCGATAAGAAGGAAAGCAATGGCAAACTACTTTCTTTACAGGAAAGTTACGTTTAACAGAAAAAAGATCAGACTGTAAATGCATGACAAGGTTATGTGAAAGACCTTTATAACGATACGAGAGAAGACCAGTATTATATTCTGAATAATAATGAAGGACAATTAATTTTGAAGATGAAAGTTCAGAATGCTCTTAACCATTTCAGCACTGGCAAGACCCCAGGTACAGATGACATCACAACAGATCAATGCCTTAGAAGAATATGGAATAGACCAAGTCACCAGACTGCTTAATACAATATATGATACTGGAGATATACCTCCTGAGTTATGTAAATCTATATTCATAGCAATCCCAAATAATTCAGGAATCTTGGAATATGATCAATATCGAACAATTAGCATAATGAACCACATCATAAAGATTTTGCTAAGAATCATCATGCAAAGAGTTAGGAAGAAAATATAACCTGAAATAGGAGAAGAACAATGTGGGTTCGTAGAAGGCAAGGTCGCAGTAAATGCTGGGTACTTGCTGAGAACATTATTCGAGCGTTCGATAGATGTCAACAAATACCTACATCTTTGCTTCTTTGACTACACAAAGGCTTTCGATAAAGATCTACAATTTGATAGGAAAGACCTTAGACTTGTTAAAACATATATTGGAAACAAGAAGCTGCCATAAAGATTGATAATGAAGTAGGTCAATATCAGAGTATTAAGAATGGTGTTTGACAGGGATGTGTAATGTTTCCAGATCTTTTTTTTTCTTGTACAGTGAAATTATTTTCAGAAATTTAGAGATATCGCTACAGGGGGACAAAACATCAATAACATTAGAAATACGAATGATATAGTATTGACATAAGACAATGAACAGGAAGGACCTGCTACCATTAGTAGGTGCGGTTGTTGTACACAGTGAACAACTAGGTTAGTATTAAATTGAAAGAAGACATAGATTATGGTCATCTCTAAGAAGAAAGACATACCACACTGTGATAAAATGATAAATGGGAATATTCTTAAACAAGTTAATCAGTACAACTATCTCTGAACAGTCAAAACATCTGATTGGAGTACCTTGAATAGATTAGAACAAGAATCGCTATGGCAAAGATAGCCTTTTGGGAAATGGAACAGCATTGACTAATAAAAGAATGTTGCATCGAGAAAAAGAGTGTTGAAGTGCTACATAGAACCTGTGCGTTTGTATGGATGTGAAACGGGGACGATGATCAGACAAGCTGAAAAACATCTACTGGCAGTGGAAATGTTGTTTTTGATGATGATAAGGCGAATTGTGTACATGATTACAGTTGCAATTCCTGTTAGAGGACGTGACAATCAACCCCAACATTTTTGGGCGGTTTGTGAAAATACTATCAATTTTGTGTTCAGTAGGTTGTCATTGCTTTCTAAACGACCGACACTCAAACCACTGTTAACAATCAACACAAGACAGTCTGCTTCCAAATAGCCAGCAGCTGTGTTTCGAACGCGGTATACAGGATTACGAAGTGCATTGGTAGCCTCCTCACCACAGAGATGGCTGTTGATGTAAACGTCATCTGATTTGTCGAGTTTGTGCCTTACAGGTATATTCTTGTGTGGGATTGAGATGCATAGCCTCCACAGGTATATTCTTGTGTGGGATTGAGATGCATAGCCTCCACAGGTATATTCTTGTGTGGGATTGAGATGCATAGCCTCCACAGGTATATTCTTGTGTGGGATTGAGATGCATAGCCTCCACAGGTATATTCTTGTGTGGGATTGAGATGCATAGCCTCCACAGGTATATTCTTGTGTGGGATTGAGATGCATAGCCTCCACAGGTATATTCTTGTGTGGGATTGAGATGCATAGCCTCCACAGGTATATTCTTGTGTGGGATTGAGATGCATAGCCTCCACAGGTATATTCTTGTGTGGGATTGAGATGCATAGCCTCCACAGGTATATTCTTGTGTGGGATTGAGATGCATAGCCTCCACAGGTATATTCTTGTGTGGGATTGAGATGCATAGCCTCCACAGGTATATTCTTGTGTGGGATTGAGATGCATAGCCTCCACAGGTATATTCTTGTGTGGGATTGAGATGCATAGCCTCCACAGGTATATTCTTGTGTGGGATTGAGATGCATAGCCTCCACAGGTATATTCTTGTGTGGGATTGAGATGCATAGCCTCCACAGGTATATTCTTGTGTGGGATTGAGATGCATAGCCTCCACAGGTATATTCTTGTGTGGGATTGAGATGCATAGCCTCCACAGGTATATTCTTGTGTGGGATTGAGATGCATAGCCTCCACAGGTATATTCTTGTGTGGGATTGAGATGCATAGCCTCCACAGGTATATTCTTGTGTGGGATTGAGATGCATAGCCTCCACAGGTATATTCTTGTGTGGGATTGAGATGCATAGCCTCCACAGGTATATTCTTGTGTGGGATTGAGATGCATAGCCTCCACAGGTATATTCTTGTGTGGGATTGAGATGCATAGCCTCCACAGGTATATTCTTGTGTGGGATTGAGATGCATAGCCTCCACAGGTATATTCTTGTGTGGGATTGAGATGCATAGCCTCCACAGGTATATTCTTGTGTGGGATTGAGATGCATAGCCTCCACAGGTATATTCTTGTGTGAGATTGAGATGCATAGCCTCCACAGGTGCATTCTTGTGTGGGATTGAGATGCATAGCCTCCACAGGTATATTCTTGTGTGGGATTGAGATGCATAGCCTCCACAGGTATATTCTTGTGTGGGATTGAGATGCATAGCCTCCACAGGTGCATTCTTGTGTGGGATTGAGATGCATAGCCTCCACAGGTATATTCTTGTGTGGGATTGAGATGCATAGCCTCCACAGGTGCATTCTTGTGTGGGATTGAGATGCATAGCCTCCACAGGTATATTCTTGTGTGGGATTGAGATGCATAGCCTCCACAGGTGCATTCTTGTGTGGGATTGAGATGCATAGCCTCCACAGGTATATTCTTGTGTGGGATTGAGATGCTATAGCCTCCACAGGTGCATTCTTGTGTGGGATTGAGATGCATAGCCTCCACAGGTATATTCTTGTGTGGGATTGAGATGCATAGCCTCCACAGGTATATTCTTGTGTGGGATTGAGATGCATAGCCTCCACAGGTGCATTCTTGTGTGGGATTGAGATGCATAGCCTCCACAGGTATATTCTTGTGTGGGATTGAGATGCATAGCCTCCACAGGTATATTCTTGTGTGGGATTGAGATGCATAGCCTCCACAGGTGCATTCTTGTGTGGGATTGAGATGCATAGCCTCCACAGGTATATTCTTGTGTGGGATTGAGATGCATAGCCTCCACAGGTGCATTCTTGTGTGGGATTGAGATGCATAGCCTCCACAGGTATATTCTTGTGTGGGATTGAGATGCATAGCCTCCACAGGTGCATTCTTGTGTGGGATTGAGATGCATAGCCTCCACAGGTATATTCTTGTGTGGGATTGAGATGCATAGCCTCCACAGGTGCATTCTTGTGTGGGATTGAGATGCATAGCCTCCACAGGTATATTCTTGTGTGGGATTGAGATGCATAGCCTCCACAGGTGCATTCTTGTGTGGGATTGAGATGCATAGCCTCCACAGGTGCATTCTTGTGGGGGGTTAAGACGAATAGCTTTGGAGTGCAGCAAAGATGACTGATAACAAAGTCACTGTATAATCTGAACAATTATGTTAAATTAACAAAGGAAACCTGAACATATTTTAATCCTCATACGTGAACTTAGGTTCTCTTTGTTTTGTATCTCTCCTTTGCATGCTTTCAATTTTTTTCATTTCCTTATGGTAGTTTTCCGGCTCAGTGGTGAAGAGGTTACGGACGCCATTCGTAGTCTTGCATACCGCGTTCGAAATTTATCTGCGGGCGATTTAGTATCAAACCGTTTTTCGTAGGTTTCCATACAAAGTACGAGTCCCGGTCGTTCAGAAAGCAATGGCAAACTACTGAATGTAAAATTGCCAAGAAATCACAAACAGCCTAAAATGCCTGGGTTGACAGCGACGTCCTGTAAATGATATGCAACTAACTTTTTTAAAGATTGTTAGGTTGTTGTTGTTGTTTTTTTTTTTCTGGTTAATTATTTGCACTATTTATATGCGAAAGAAAAATTTAACAATGCCACATACTTTGAAAACGTTAACATTATAGTTAACAACGATGGAGAAGGTTATAGAATTCAGAGGGAAATTGATCATCGCAGTACAGACAAGCACAAAGAATCTATGAAGCGATATAAACAATTTTGTTTCTCGCTTTCAACTCGAACATACTCCAGGTCGACTGATTTTGTTGTTATAGTGTGGGATAGTTTTCTCTATTGCCACTGTTCATTAGGCGATTTCTGGGGTACTTGTAATTTATGTCCCCAAGTCAAGGACGAGAATTCAACATTGTTTAGTCCAACAGGTCGTTGTAGAGGTTCAACCTGCTACCTCCCCATCAGTACACCGGAAGTTTCAGAGCGAGGGCTCTTGTCCATTCGGCCAAGCGAACCCGTGCTAGCAAATACAATTAATGTTTTAGAGAATACGCCACCTTCCTGTTGGGAACTAAAGTGTGAATATTCGACAATTTCATGACCACTAAAGAAGACAATTGAGGTTTTTGAACTTAAATATGACAGAAAAATTATAAGAAACCCGGAGATACAAGTTTCAATGTGTCGGTGTCAGATGAGATGCCTGAGGAGAGCTGCCAATTTAACAATCAGAGACCGAATAAGAAATGCTGTTATAAGACAGACAGTGGGATCAACACCTTGTTACACATTTATCGAAAAACAGAAGATCAAATGGTTTGGCCATACATCCATTAATTGACTTGGCTGTGTTTTCGTCTAATATTATTCCTACACCTTTTTCATGTGTATCCCCTCCAGAATAAATTATTGTGTGATTGTCAGCTATAATTTTGCCCGATCCCTTCCATCTCATCTCACTCCACCCATCCATCATGTGCCATGCCGGTAAGCGTGGGCGGTCATGTTCTGCCATCTCACTCGATCACCAGAGTCGTGGATCAGCTCCGTGTTTCTGTCTCGACCATGCCACAAGGCCAAGCCATCCAGCTACTTGCTTCTAGGTCTTCCCCTTGGTCTGTTCCCCTCGATCTTACCAGTTGTCACCAAATTCTCCAATCCATTTCTTCTCATAACATGCCCAAAATATTTTGACTGTCTACGTCTAATTTCTCTAATCAATTTACGATCTTCATTTGTTTCTTGAAGGACTTGTTCATTGGTCTTTCTGGCTGTCCATGGTATTCTTTGCATTTTCCTCAGAAACCACATCTCTACAGCCATCAGATATTTATCAGCCTGACTGCTCATTGTCCACGCTTCACATCCATATAAAAGTACAGGTTCAATGTAGCATCTCAACACTCTTTTTCTCGTTTCAATTGACATCTTTTTATTGGTCAATATGTTTTTCATCTTGCTAAAGGCTACTTTTGCCATGGAGATTCTTGTTCTAATCTCACTAACGCCTAGTATATTCATTTTCATGCTATCCATCTCTCTTAGAACATTGGTCAACTTTCCTAGCTCATTTAATGTCCTAACATTCCATGTTCCTACCCTAAATTTGTTTATTTTAGTTATGATTTTGCCATCAGTAGCTGGATGACGGTCTGGTGTCACCTGTGGCTCATGACTGTCCCTACCGGACGAGGATGCCCTAAGACAGCCATTAACGTCCTTCACTAACTTTGATATATGTTTTGCCATGAAGTCTTGGGAAGATAATGTGGTGGTTTCCCCTTGCCTTCCACATCCACATGGTGGTCTTTTTACCTCTGCCTTTGACAGCCATTTCCGACTGCAAGGACAAGTGAGTGCCCTGCTCTGCTCAGCTGCAGAGTTGTCCACTTATTCCGGTGGATACTCGGTCCCCAGAGCTGTGTTAGCCACACCGTGGTGTGTTTCCATCCTCTACCGCGGGGAGGTGCAGTTGGGATTTTCCCTTCATAAAGTTATGGTCTCTGACCAAAACTCTCCAGTACTTTTAGAGGATCATCTCACTTACGCCTAGTATATTCATGTTCATGCTATCCATCTCTCTTTGAACATTGTTCAATTTTCCTATCTCATTTAATGTCCTAAACCTCAGTCCAGTATGACATCACACTGATGTTAGACAACAGGATGCAGGACTTCACAGCCAGTGAACGCAAGCAAGCATGTACTAACATTCCATGTTCCTACTCTAAATTTATTTATTTTAGTTATGATTTTGCGTGGAGTAAGGAATGAAATTTATCATGATCGCTTTGTAAACATCTGTTTGTTTTTTTCCCCCGTGTAATTACAGATTTATTTACTGGATTAATACAAACACTCAGACAACTAGTTACTGAATAGGCATTTACTAATAACCTGTATGAGATATTTTATTTCATACCTGAAATCATTTTCATGTTTAGAAATGTAATATTTAGCCACACTTTGATTTCCAAAAATGCTTTCAATAAAAAAAAAATATTAACAAACTATTAAACATTCTCTATTGCTGAATTACTTTTAAACAAATAAAAACACAGCGTAAAATGAAGCATAGACAAATAGCATTTCTAATCCAAACTGCTCGCTCTGTTTCAAGCAGACAATGTCAAAATGAACTCCCTATCAAGTGGGACATGTTACTGTTAAACAGCTTACTTCTAAAATATACAGACACTAAGTGTGTGCAGCACACATCTACCACACTAAACACACCAGGCAGAATTGTTTCTGCAGCAATATTTAGTGACGACCTTCTTCGCCTTCTTTTATGACATAGGGCTGATCCTCCTCACGGTGTGGCCAGATGGTGGGTCATTTAGGGTCAAAGGCTGACTCCGGGAAGTAGTAATTATAAGACTCCATCGTCAGGTCCTGGTACTGGAGCAATGTGTCGATCGTGTATATATATACTTGTCCTGTTGCCATCAATTTCCTTCTGGATAGTAGCCACGTACTATCTGAGGGCCTTGTCCTGCTCCTCTCTTTCTTCCTCTACCTTCTGCATCACGTGAACCTTGTCTACTGGTTAAGGGACACTAAGCTCTTCATAAGCCTTCTGGAAGCGATCAGCCATTGAGGGGTCAGGAAGCCTCGACGTGTAGCCAACAAAATCTGTCTTTGGCAGATTTTCTGGCAGCTGGTGAACCTTGTTAAGAAAAGTATCATGTTTAGTCTTTATATTCTTAAAGTGACAACTTGAGCTTTTGGAATAACCGCTGCAAATCTTGCCCAATCCACATCAGAGCTGGATATTTGTTTCGCTGCTTTGCTCGCCATTGCCAACTGTTTTTTGCTTTGTATGTCTCTCATCTGATCATGTTCCTCTTGTACCTTGCGGTGATGGGGTGAAGTATAAACAGCGTGAAGAGTGCCCGCATTATGGGCTTCATGTATCGATATTCCCATGGACTCCGTTATTCCCTGCGTCCATCGTTTACGATGGTCGGCCTCTTCCTATGTTTCCCTTTGGTCTGTACATCATTGCTTGTTGTGGTATACTGTTAGTTGGTAACCTACTTGCATGGCCAAACCATTTGACGTGCTGCCTCCTAGTAAATCTAGTGCTTGCTATAACCCCTACTTTAGTCCTGATTTATTCATTTCTGATCGTATCTCTTTTTGATATATTGAGTATTCTTCTCAGGAATCTCATGTCTGTTGTTGTGATTTTTCTTTTCTCTTTTTCTGTCATTGCCCACGTTTGGCATTGGTAACATAGAGTTGGTAGGAAGATTGTGTTGTAAATTGTTTTCTTAGTAGTTATTGATACATGTTTGTTCTTTAGTATATATGCATGAGGCATATCCTGGCGCTACCAACAATGACGGATAGGCATAGGGTCCTTCGGGCCAAATGGTACCTGAGAGTTGCCGCAGACAGGGATCACCCGCTGCATGCAGCAATGGATAGGGTTAAGGGTCATAGACTAAGACGAGGCAGGTCCTGGATGGCACAGGCAGAACTTTCCATAAGTCAAGTTTGTGATCTAGAGACCATCAATCGTGAAAGAGAGTGGGTGGAAGTTCCGGAAGTCATGACGGACTGGCACAATGTAATAATAAAACTGGGTCGTGAGTGCAGAGAATGGGCAGCGGGCCACACTGAGTTTGAAGTGCAACAGCTAATCCAGAGCAACACACATCAAGACATAGTCATCTACACCGATGGGTCAGTGGTGAGAAACAGACGTAGTGGCTGGAGCTTTATTGCAAAGTCTAATGGGCGAGTCTTGAGAAAGGTGAGTCTGGCATATGAAACTACGACCTCCAGCATGAGAATGGAGGTGGAGGCAGTAACAGCGGCATTCCGGTGGCTAGAGGAGACTACTGCAACACACGTTGTATTCATTACGGATTCAAAGAGTATGCTTAGCAAGGTGGAGAAAGGAATGTTTCGTGTGGAATGGCTCTCGTCGCTTCAGAGGTCACAGATCGTGAGAATTGTATGGATATTTTGCCCTGGCCATGCGGGTGTACGAGGGAATGAACAGGCTGATAGGCTAGCAGGGAAGGCACCTCTTGGTGGTATTTTGCCTATGGACAAGGGGGAGGTGGTCGTGCGCTTGTGGGACCAGATGGAGAAGGCGAAGGAACAGATTGAGAACCCATATGTGGAAAGAATGAGATTGCGAGGGATCGGCAGGGGTTCTGGAAGAATCTCAAAATTGAGAGGGAAGACCAGGAGAACTTTTAATCAGATAGCGGTAGGAACGATTAGTAGTATGACTCTTCGCTGGCTGTTGTAACGAGGGGACGGAGCACGTATGGGAATGTCCTGAGTGCAGTGATGTCGGTTCTTAACTCAACTCAACTCAACTCTTTAGTATTGGTGCCATTTGTCAAATGAGTTGGTTTGACTTATTGCACCTATTTTCGATCTCGTCTTCTGATCTGCCATTTGATTATACTTCCTAGGTACTTGAAACTCTTTGCTTGTTTCAAGGGATGTTCGTTTAGGTCAGGGGTCACTAAACTTTTTTCACGGCGGGCCGGATAACTGACAAAATTACGACCGAGGGCCGGATACTTATTCTGTACAATACTTGCGCCGGACTCCGTGGCGAAGATCTTACTGACGCGGTTCGTAATCCTGTATACCCGCGTTCGAAACATATCTGCGCGCAATTTGGCAGCAGACCGCGATGCGCTGTTCTTTTTACGCAATGGTATAGGTGCCGGTTGTTCAGAAAGCAATGGCAGACTTGCTGAACGTAAACTTGCCAAGACATCATCAACAGCAAACAATGCTGGTGTTGACTGGTGTTTACTCATGTAAAGGATATGCAACTAACTTTAACGATACTTGCAAGCCAGAATGCAAGCTCTGGTAAAAAAGTCGAAATACTAAGTTAATCATGAGTGAGTGGCATGCAATGCACAGAAAACAAAGACAACTAACGTATTTATTTAATAAAAAGAATGTTATCAAAGAAGGCGACGTTAGCAAAAAGATAGTTACATCAGACCTAGTGTGCACATATCCGAATCTCCTATTATTCTAAACATAATATTTACATTTAAATTGTATCACAACCTCTCGTGTTCCATACGTTATATCAAGCAAGTTCGAGTACCGTTGGCGGGCCGGATGAAATGACGTCGTGGGCCGGATCCGGCGCGCGGGCCGTAGTTTGGTGACCACTGGGTTAGGTGAATCGTTGTTGCTTTTTCTTCTTTAGTTACGGTCATTACCTGTATTTTACTTGTGCTAATTTTCATGTTATGTTCCCTACGCATTTCGTTTAGACTGTTCATGTGGTCTTGTAATTCGGCTTCTGATTTTGCTGTTAGTGCTTGGTCGTCCGCAATCAGGAGTTCTCTAATGGTGAAATTTGTAGATGGTTCTTCTTCTGTGTTTTCGTCATGCGGCGGTATCTGTTTGGCTGGTTTCTTTACATATGTTGTCTCATTGGCACCTTGCCGTCTTGACAGACGATAGTTTTTGCTTTAAAAAGGCATAATAACTTTTACCTATGGCGGTAGCGCATGTGACTGATAAGGCCAATTTGCGCTGTCAATGTCTGTTCACAGTGGGTGCACGTGAACACGTGGTCATTTCCACCATCATGCACCATCTTACGTCTCAAACGCTCGGTGTGTGACTTATCTGCAATAATTTTCTCCTTTGTCTTTATTCCATTTCTGATATTTGCCCTCCATGCAACACGTTCAGCGGCGACTTGCTCCCAATGTGCATTATCAATGCCTGTATCAATCATGTCCCGCTTACACACATCTTTGTATCGTAGTAGAGGCCGACCCTGAGATCTCTTACCCATCTGTAATTCACCAAAAAAGATGTCCTTTGGTATTCTACTATCATCCATCCTCCTAAGATGTCCTATCCATCTAAGTCTACGAAGACTGAGCATGGAATAAACTGTCACACAACCTGATCTTTCCAATACTTCAGTATTTGTGATTTTGTCTTGCCACTTAATACCAAGAATTCTTCGCAGACACCGCAAGTGAAAGCTGTTTAAATATTTCTCTTGGTGTGATTAAGTTGTCCAGGTTTCACTGCCATAAAGAAGAGTACTAAGGACACAGGCTTGATAGACAAGGACTTTTGTTTTGGCAGTAAGCTTCCTGTTCTCCCAGACTCTTTTTCTTAACCTGTTCATTGTTGTTGCTGCCTTACCAATCCGGATGTTGATTTCCTGATCTAGGGATAATTTGCTATTTACCACTGATCCTAGATATGTAAAATGGTCTACCATCTCTAGTTCGGCGTCGTCAATAAAGATTGATGGTACCCCATGTGCACCTTGTGACATAATCTGTGTCTTCTTTTTGCTAATTGTTAAACCAAATTCAGAACAAGCATTGGAGAATGCAGAAAGTAGACATTGCAATTCTTCCTCAGAGTGGGTCGTAACAGCAGCATCATCTGCAAAAAGCAACTCTCTGATCAGTACTCTCCTAATTGTGGTCTTGGCCTTCGATCTCTGAGCATTGTAGAGGCCGCCATCTGAGCGTGAGTGAATGTATATACCACCATCCTGATCACGAAAGGCATATTTCAGTAGAAGTGAAAAGTATATTCCAAAGAGGGTGGGAGCTAGTACACAACCTTGCTTAACTCCACTCTTGATTTCAAATTCTTCAGAAGTTGCACCATCAAACTTGATTATACCCTTCATGCCTGTGTGGAACGATTCCACAATGGACAGAAGAGTTGGTGGGCAGCCAATCTTCTTTAGTGCCTTGAATAGACCCTCACGACTGACCAAATCAAATGCCTTTGTGAGGTCAATGAAGGCAATAAACAGTGGTTGATTCTGTTCACGGCATTTTTCTTGCATTTGTCGCAATGAGAATATCATATCAATGGTAGACCGGTTCTGTCGAAAGCCACACTGTGATTCAGGGTAGACTTGATCTCCTAGGACTTGAAGTCTGCGCAGAACAATTCTGGCAAATACTTTTCCAACAATACACAGAAGTGAGATACCCCTATAGTTGTTGCAGTCGCTCCGATCGCCCTTGTTCTTGTACAGTGTTATATGCTTGAATCTTTGAAATCCTGTGGGACTTGTCCTTCTCGCCAGCATAGCTCTATTAGCTGGTGGATCTGTAGAGTGAGTGTGTCTTGCCCACTCCTGATAACCTCTATTGGAATCCCATCCTTACCTGGAGCCTTGCCAGATGCAAGTTCATTTATAGCACACTTAACGTCTGTTATGGTGGGAAGTGTGTCCAGGTGGTCAAGAGTTGGTAGAGCCTCTATGGCGTTGAGGGCATCATCCGCTAGTTTGGTCTCACTTGAGTAAAGCTCCAAATAGTGCTCTACCCATCTGTCCATCTGCTGTTTCTTGTCAGTGATGTTTTCTCCAGTCAAGGTTTTCAATGGTGCACTTCTTTTGATCACTGGACCACAGGCTTTCTTTATTCCTTCATACATGCTTCTTATGTTTCCCTTATCACTTGCGATTTGAATGGACTCACATAACTTGATCCAATAATCATTTGCACACTGCCTGGCTGCCTTTTGCACATCCTTCCTAGCTTGCCTTAGCTCACTCAGAGTGTTACGCGTTGGTCTTTCCTTGTTTCTTAAGAGAGCTTTCTTCTTCTTATCAATCAAGGGCTGCAGAGTCTCGCTGTTTGCCGCAAACCAGTCCTGCCTCTTATGATCCACAGTGCCGTAAACCCCTACAGCAGTTTTATAAAGAGTTTCCTTAATTTGACCCCACTTTTCATTTACTGTACAATTTTCTGGTGTATCAGTGAAAGCGTCTTCAAGTTGCTGTTGAAACTGAAAGCACATTTCAGGATCGTAAGTGTTAATAATATTAATCCTGGGGCTAGATTTATGTTGTCTGTATATGTTATAAACAGGACACACCAGTGTCGTACTCCGGATCTTATGGTGGGGGGATCTCACTATTCATTCACATTTGTATATGATGGAACAAAATATTCCTATTTTTTCTGAATGAAAATAGAATATCTTATTCCATAAGTAAATATTCTTGAATGTATGAATGTTATGTATAAGTGAAATAGCAAAATGCGTTATAAAATTGCCATGCATCTAACTTAAATCCATTACATACTTTAATTTCTCGCAGATATTAATGCTGTTTGCATTCAAATGTTGCATATAAATAGTACTTCTAGATATTCTCTTCAAACGTTAAGTTTTTATTGTCAGAACCTTGAAAGAAACGTTTCTAGTAATGGTGTGTGAGTTATGTCTCTTGGAACAATAGAATCATTCATCTTTATTAGATTGTTCCCCTTTCGTAAACAACAAAATTCATGCATTCATTCATTCAGTAGCATGTCCTTTGCAGAGCCTCGCTCCCATAACAACCTTCCGGAAAACTTCTTGATCACAAGCAAGATGTCCCGCGTCTGATACACCCATCTGGAGATCATCCGCCGCATCCTGCACCCATCTTCTCTTTGTCCATCCTCTTCCTCTCTTTCTATGCATATACACCTCCATTTATGTTCTCTCCAAACTTTCGTGACGTTTCAAGTGACCAAAATATTTCAATTTTCTTTGTTTTATCGTCTTTAATAACCAACCTTCCTCAATATTCAACTCTTGAAGTATGGATGCATTTGTTCTTTTCTTTACCCAAGATATTCTTAGAACTCGTCTATAACATTTATATTCAAAGGCGTTTATGCGCTGTTCAGCTTGTTTAGTAAGTGTCCATGTCTCACAGGCGCATGTTGCAATGGGAAAGATGCATGCTCTTAAAAATCTAATTTTTTTAGTTCTGTCTGTTTCATTCCATAATTTATTCAGTTGTTTTAGTCTTTGAAGAGCAATTGATAGTCGTCGTTTAATTTCTTTAATTGTTTCACCATTGTTGGTAATCAATGACCCAAGATACTCAAAATTTTCTACACGTCCAATCTTTCTTCGTTAAAATATATTTCTTTCTCCATAGTAGTTTTATCTGTATGCATTATTTTTGTTTTTGCTATGTTAAGATATAAGATGTGATTTTCACTATTCAATTGGGTTGAGGCTATTAGGTTTTCTATACCATTCTGTGTTGTGGATAGTAATACTGTATCATCAGCATATCGAATCTCTGGTATGTCATGACCACCGATATTTAGGGCATCATATAGCTCCCTGTTTGTATCATCTCTTACATTTCTCATTATATTTTCGGCGTACAGGTTACACAAATAGGGGTACAGCACACATCCCTGACAGACTCCTTGCTTGATGTCAAACCAATCTGATGTCTGGCCATCTATTCTAACCGCTGCTTGTTGGTCTAGATAGAGCATTCTCATGAGTTGTATTACATGTGGTGGAAAGCCCATATTCCTCATGATTTCCCAAAGTTTCTGATGTTGTACACAGTCAAATGCCTTTGAATAATCCACAAAACATGAGAATAGGTTTACATTAAATTCTCTGCACTTCTCTATTATTAAACGCATATGGAACACACAAGGCGAACAAAATACTGGGAGACCGAACATCACGCGGGGAAGGGAATGAAAGATATGGATGTACTGTACGGGGAGAACATGGACGGGGCTGTAGAAGCGAGCTTGATGTGAGCTAGTTGAGGGTTGAGTGGAGTGGAGTGGAGTTGAGTGGAGTTGGGTTGGGTTGGGTTGGGTGGAGTTTTGTTGAGGGTTGAGTGGAGTTGAGTTTATTTGAGTTGAGTTGAGTGGACTTAAGTTGACTGAGTGGAGTGGAGTTGAGTTGAGTGGAGTTGTTTTGAAAGGAAATGTGTTGAGCTGAGTGGATTGAGGTGGCGTCAAGTGAAGTGGAGCTAAATTGAGTGGAGTGGAGTTGAAATTAGTTGAGTTGAGCGGAGTTGAGGGTTGAGTAGAGTGGGGTGGAGCGGTGTTGAGTTGAGTTGAGTCAAGAACCGACACCATTGCACTCAGGACATTCCCATAGCAGACTGATTATATGTCGGTCTGGTCTTTTCTCAGAGTCCTGATTGTCGATCAGAACCTCTGGTCGTTCCCTCCAGCACCATTCTCTCCAGGCCGTGAGGATCTGTCTGTTTTTCTGCACTAAAAACATGATCCCAAACTGCGTCGACCACGTCCGTCTTGTCCTTCAACAGTATCTCACTTAGTCGTGCAGACCCAACCAATCTGTCCGACTGCTCGTTTCCCACCACACCAGCATGTCCTGGAAGAAAATTCAACAGATGCTCTCTGTTTTTGATTTTTGAAAGAACACCTCCCAGTCCGCCTGAAGCATCTGTCTTCACCTTTCTCTTCATACTTTATCAGTCATCTACGACTACGACATGCATGTGCTGTATTTTATAAAGGGAGAACGCGGAGAACATTTCTTCTACAGCTCCGTCCATTTCCTCTCTTATATATGGAGAACATTTCTTCTACAGCTCCGTCCATTTCCTCTCCTATATATGGAGAACATTTCTTCTACAGCTCCGTCCATTTCCTCTCCTATATATGGAGAACATTTCTTCTACAGCTCCGTCCATTTCCTCTCTTATATATGGAGAACATTTCTTCTACAGCTCCGTCCATTTCCTCTCCTATATATGGAGAACATTTCTCCTACAGCTCCGTCCATTTCCTCTCCTATATATGGAGAACATTTCTTCTACAGCTCCGTCCATTTCCTCTCCTATATATGGAGAACATTTCTCCTACAGCTCCGTCCATTTCCTCTCCTATATATGGAGAACATTTCTTCTACAGCTCCGTCCATTTCCTCTCCTATATATGGAGAACATTTCTCTTACTGCTCCGTCCATTTCCTCTCCTATATATGGAGAACATTTCTTCTACAGCTCCGTCCATTTCCTCTCCTATATATGGAGAACATTTCCTCTACAGTCCCGTCCATTTCCTCTCCTATATATGGAGAACATTTCTTCTACAGCTCCGTCCATTTCCTCTCCTATATATGGAGAACATTTCTTCTACAGCTCCGTCCATTTCCTCTCCTATATATGGAGAACATTTCTCTTACTGCTCCGTCCATTTCCTCTCCTATACATGGAGAACATTTCCTCTACAGTCCCGTCCATTTCCTCTCCTATATATGGAGAACATTTCTTCTACAGCTCCGTCCATTTCCTCTCCTATATATGGAGAACATTTCTCTTACTGCTCCGTCCATTTCCTCTCCTATACATGGAGAACATTTCCTCTACAGTCCCGTCCATTTCCTCTCTTATACATGGAGAACATTTCTCTTACTGCTCCGTCCATTTCCTCTCCTATATATGGAGAACATTTCCTCTACAGTCCCGTCCATTTCCTCTCCTATATATGGAGAACATTTCTCTTACTGCTCCGTCCATTTCCTCTCCTATACATGGAGAACATTTCCTCTACAGTCCCGTCCATTTCCTCTCTTATACATGGA
Organism: Cepaea nemoralis; assembly: GCA_014155875.1. Taxonomy (NCBI): domain Eukaryota; kingdom Metazoa; phylum Mollusca; class Gastropoda; order Stylommatophora; family Helicidae; genus Cepaea; species Cepaea nemoralis. Next base: position 93,666 of record JACEFZ010027103.1, on the reverse strand, counting down.
GAACATTTCTCTTACTGCTCCGTCCATTTCCTCTCCTATATATGGAGAACATTTCTCTTACTGCTCCGTCCATTTCCTCTCCTATACATGGAGAACATTTCTCTTACTGCTCCGTCCATTTCCTCTCCTATATATGGAGAACATTTCCTCTACAGTCCCGTCCATTTCCTCTCTTATACATGGAGAACATTTCTCTTACTGCTCCGTCCATTTCCTCTCCTATACATGGAGAACATTTCTCTTACTGCTCCGTCCATTTCCTCTCCTATATATGGAGAACATTTCTCTTACTGCTCCGTCCATTTCCTCTCCTATATATGGAGAACATTTCTCTTACTGCTCCGTCCATTTCCTCTCCTATATATGGAGAACATTTCTCTACATGCTCCGTCCATTTCCTCTCCTATATATGGAGAACATTTCTCTTACTGCTCCGTCCATTTCCTCTCCTATATATGGAGAACATTTCTCTTACTGCTCCGTCCATTTCCTCTCCTATACATGGAGAACATTTCTCTTACTGCTCCGTCCATTTCCTCTCCTATATATGGAGAACATTTCTCCTACTGCTCCGTCCATTTCCTCTCCTATATATGGAGAACATTTCTCTTACTGCTCCGTCCATTTCCTCTCCTATATATGGAGAACATTTCTCTTACTGCTCCGTCCATTTCCTCTCCTATATATGGAGAACATTTCTCTTACTGCTCCGTCCATTTCCTCTCCTATACATGGAGAACATTTCTCTTACTGCTCCGTCCATTTCCTCTCCTATATATGGAGAACATTTCTCTTACTGCTCCGTCCATTTCCTCTCCTATACATGGAGAACATTTCTCTTACTGCTCCGTCCATTTCCTCTCCTATATATGGAGAACATTTCCTCTACAGTCCCGTCCATTTCCTCTCTATATACATGGAGAACATTTCGCTTACTGCTCCGGTCCATTTCCTCTCCTATATATGGAGAAACATTCTCTTACTTGCTCCGATCCATTTCCGCTCGCTATATATGGGAGAACAATTTCTCTTACTGCTCCGTTCCTATTTCCTCTCCTATAATATTGGAGAACATTTCTCTTACTGCTCCGTCCATTTCCTCTCCTATAATATCTGAGAACATTTCTCTTCTGCTCCGTCCATTTCCTTCCTATACATGAGAACATTTTCTCTTACTGCTCCGTCCATTTCTCTCCTATTATGGAGAACATTTCTCTTACTGCTCCGCTCATTTCCTCTCCTATATATGGAGACATTTCTCTTACTGCTCCGTCCCATTCCTCTTCTCCTATTATGGGAGAACTTTCTCTACTGCTCAGTCATTTCCCTCTCCTCTATTTGGAGAACATTTCTCTGTACTGCTCCGTCCATTTACTCTCGACTATATATGGAGAACATTGCTCTTACTGCTCCGTCCATTTCCTCTCCTATATATGGAGAACATTTCTCTTACTGCTCCGTCCATTTCCTCTCCTATATATGGAGAACATTTCTCTTACTGCTCCGTCCATTTCCTCTCCTATACATGGAGAACATTTCTCTTACTGCTCCGTCCATTTCCTCTCCTATATATGGAGAACATTTCTTCTACAGGTCCCGTCCATTTCCTCTCCTAGTAATGGAGAACATTTCTCACTTTACTGCTCCCGTCCATGTCCTCTCCTATATATGGAGAACATTTCTCCTACAGCTCCGTAACATTTCCTCTCCTATATATTGGAGAACATTTCTCCTACAGCTCCGTCCATTTCCTCTCCTATATATGGAGAACATTTCTCCTACAGCTCCGTGCCATTTCCTCTCCTATATATGGAGAACCATTTCTCCTACAGCTCCGACATTTCCTCTCCTATATATGGAGAACATTTCTCTTACTGCTCCGTCCATTTCCTCTCCTATATATGGAGAACATTTCTCCTACAGCTCCGTCCATTTCCTCTCCTATATATGAGAACATTTCTCCTACAGCTCCGAAACATTTCCTCTCCTATATATGGAGAACATTTCTCTTACTGCTCCGTCCATTTCCTCTCCTATATATGGAGAACATGTCTCTTACTGCTCCGTCCATTTCCTCTCCTATACATGGAGAACATTTCTCCTACAGCTCCGTCCATTTCCTCTCCTATATATGGAGAACATTTCTCTTACTGCTCCGTCCATTTCCTCTCCTATATATGGAGAACATTTCTCCTACAGCTCCGTCTATTTCCTCTCCTATATATGGAGAACATTTCTCCTACAGTTCCGTCCATTTCCTCTCCTATATATGGAGAACATTTCTCTTACTGCTCCGTCCATTTCCTCTCCTATATATGGAGAACATTTCTCCTACAGTTCCGTCCATTTCCTCTCCTATATATGGAGAACATTTCTCTTACTGCTCCGTCCATTTCCTCTCCTATATATGGAGAACATTTCTCTTACTGCTCCGTCCATTTCCTCTCCTATATATGGAGAACATTTCTCTTACTGCTCCGTCCATTTCCTCTCCTATACATGGAGAACATTTCTCTTACTGCTCCGTCCATTTCCTCTCCTATATATGGAGAACATTTCTTCTACAGTCCCGTCCATTTCCTCTCCTATATATGGAGAACATTTCTCTTACTGCTCCGTCCATTTCCTCTCCTATATATGGAGAACATTTCTCCTACAGCTCCGAACATTTCCTCTCCTATATATGGAGAACATTTCTCCTACAGCTCCGTCCATTTCCTCTCCTATATATGGAGAACATTTCTCCTACAGCTCCGTCCATTTCCTCTCCTATATATGGAGACCATTTCTCCTACAGCTCCGAACATTTCCTCTCCTATATATGGAGAACATTTCTCTTACTGCTCCGTCCATTTCCTCTCCTATATATGGAGAACATTTCTCCTACAGCTCCGTCCATTTCCTCTCCTATATATGGAGAACATTTCTCCTACAGCTCCGAACATTTCCTCTCCTATATATGGAGAACATTTCTCTTACTGCTCCGTCCATTTCCTCTCCTATATATGGAGAACATGTCTCTTACTGCTCCGTCCATTTCCTCTCCTATACATGGAGAACATTTCTCCTACAGCTCCGTCCATTTCCTCTCCTATATATGGAGAACATTTCTCTTACTGCTCCGTCCATTTCCTCTCCTATATATGGAGAACATTTCTCCTACAGCTCCGTCTATTTCCTCTCCTATATATGGAGAACATTTCTTCTACAGCTCCGTCCATTTCCTCTCCTATATATGGAGAACATTTCTCTTACTGCTCCGTCCATTTCCTCTCCTATATATGGAGAACATTTCTCCTACAGTTCCGTCCATTTCCTCTCCTATATATGGAGAACATTTCTCCTACAGCTCCGTCCATTTCCTCTCTTATATATGGAGAACATTTCTCTTACTGCTCCGTCCATTTCCTCTCCTATATATGGAGAACATTTCTCTTACTGCTCCGTCCATTTCCTCTCCTATATATGGAGAACATTTCTCTTACTGCTCCGTCCATTTCCTCTCCTATATATGGAGAACATTTCTCTTACTGCTCCGTCCATTTCCTCTCCTATATATGGAGAACATTTCTCCTACAGCTCCGTCCATTTCCTCTCCTATATATTATATGGAGAACATTTCTCTTACTGCTCCGTCCATTTCCTCTCCTATATATGGAGAACATTCTCCTACAGCTCCGTCCATTTCCTCTCCTATATATTATATGGAGAACATTTCTCTTACTGCTCCGTCCATTTCCTCTCCTATATATGGAGACATTTCTCCTACAGTTCCGTCCATTTCCTCTCCTATATATGGAGAACATTTCTCCTACAGTTCCGTCCATTTCCTCTCCTATATATGGAGAACATTTCTCTTACTGCTCCGTCCATTTCCTCTCCTATATATGGAGGAACATTTCTCCTACAGTTCCGTCCATTTCCTCTCCTATATATGGAGAACATTTCTCCTACAGCTCCGTCCATTTCCTCTCTTATATATGGAGAACATTTCTCTTACTGCTCCGTCCATTTCCTCTCCTATATATGGAGAACATTTCTCTTACTGCTCCGTCCATTTCCTCTCCTATATATGGAGAACATTTCTCTTACTGCTCCGTCCATTTCCTCTCCTATATATGGAGAACATTTCTCTTACTGCTCCGTCCATTTCCTCTCCTATATATGGAGAACATTTCTCCTACAGCTCCGTCCATTTCCTCTCCTATATATTATATGGAGAACATTTCTCTTACTGCTCCGTCCATTTCCTCTCCTATATATGGAGAACATTTCTCCTACAGCTCCGTCTATTTCCTCTCCTATATATGGAGAACATTTCTCCTACAGCTTCCGTCCATTTCCTCTCTTATATATGGAGAACATTTCTCTTACTGCTCCGTCCATTTCCTCTCCTATATATGGAGAACATTTCTCCTACAGTTCCGTCCATTTCCTCTCCTATATATGGAGAACATTTCTCTTACTGCTCCGTCCATTTCCTCTCCTATATATGGAGAACAGTTCTCTTACTGCTCCGTCCATTTCCTCTCCTATATATGGAGAACATTTCTCTTACATGCTCCGTCCATTTCCTCTCCTATATATGGAGAAACATTTCTCCTACAGCTCCGTCCATTTCCTCTCCTATATATGGAGAACATTTCTCTTACTGCTCCGTCCATTTCCTCTCCTATATATGGAGAACATTTCTCCTACAGCTCCGTCCATTTCCTCTCCTATATATGGAGACCATTTCTCCTACAGCTCCGAACATTTCCTCTCCTATATATGGAGAACATTTCTCTTACTGCTCCGTCCATTTCCTCTCCTATATATGGAGAACATTTCTCCTACAGCTCCGAACATTTCCTCTCCTATATATGGAGAACATTTCTCCTACAGCTCCGGACATTTCCTCTCCTATATATGGAGAACATTTCTCCTACAGCTCCGAACATTTCCTCTCCTATATATGGAGAACATTTCTCCTACAGCTCCGAACATTTCCTCTCCTATATATGGAGAACATTTCTCCTACAGCTCCGAACATTTCCTCTCCTATATATGGAGAACATTTCTCTTACTGCTCCGTCCATTTCCTCTCCTATATATGGGTGAAACATTTCTCCTACAGCTCCGTCCATTTCCTCTCCTATATATGGAGAACATTTCTCTTACTGCTCCGTCCATTTCCTCTCCTATATTATGGAGAACATTTCTCTTACTGCTCCGTCCATTTCCTCTCCTATATATGGAGAACATTTCTCTTACTGCTCCGTCCATTTCCTCTCCTATATATGGAGAAACATTTCTCCTACAGCTCCGTCCATTTCCTCTCCTATATATGGAGAACATTTCTCCTACAGCTCCGTCCATTTCCTCTCCTATATATGGAGAACATTTCTCCTTACTGCTCCGTCCATTTCCTCTCCTATACATGGAGAACATTTCTCCTACAGCTCCGTCCATTTCCTCTCCTATATATGGAGAACATTTCTCTTACTGCTCCGTCCATTTCCTCTCCTATATATGGAGAACATTTCTCCTACAGCTCCGTCTATTTCCTCTCCTATATATGGAGAACATTTCTTCTACAGCTCCGTCCATTTCCTCTCCTATATATGGAGAACATTTCTCTTACTGCTCCGTCCATTTCCTCTCCTATATATGGAGAACATTTCTCCTACAGTTCCGTCCATTTCCTCTCCTATATATGGAGAACATTTCTCCTACAGCTCCGTCCATTTCCTCTCTTATATATGGAGAACATTTCTCTTACTGCTCCGTCCATTCCTCTCCTATATATGGAGAACATTTCTCTTACTGCTCCGTCCATTTCCTCTCCTATATATGGAGAACATTTCTCTTACTGCTCCGTCCATTTCCTCTCCTATATATGGAGAACATTTCTCTTACTGCTCCGTCCATTTCCTCTCCTATATATGGAGAACATTTCTCCTACAGCTCCGTCCATTTCCTCTCCTATATATTATATGGAGAACATTTCTCTTACTGCTCCGTCCATTTCCTCTCCTATATATGGAGAACATTTCTCCTACAGCTCCGTCCATTTCCTCTCCTATATATTATATGGAGAACATTTCTCTTACTGCTCCGTCCATTTCCTCTCCTATATATGGAGAACATTTCTCCTACAGTTCCGTCCATTTCCTCTCCTATATATGGAGAACATTTCTCCTACAGTTCCGTCCATTTCCTCTCCTATATATGGAGAACATTTCTCTTACTGCTCCGTCCATTTCCTCTCCTATATATGGAGAACATTTCTCCTACAGTTCCGTCCATTTCCTCTCCTATATATGGAGAACATTTCTCCTACAGCTCCGTCCATTTCCTCTCTTATATATGGAGAACATTTCTCTTACTGCTCCGTCCATTTCCTCTCCTATATATGGAGAACATTTCTCTTACTGCTCCGTCCATTTCCTCTCCTATATATGGAGAACATTTCTCTTACTGCTCCGTCCATTTCCTCTCCTATATATGGAGAACATTTCTCTTACTGCTCCGTCCATTTCCTCTCCTATATATGGAGAACATTTCTCCTACAGCTCCGTCCATTTCCTCTCCTATATATTATATGGAGAACATTTCTCTTACTGCTCCGTCCATTTCCTCTCCTATATATGGAGAACATTTCTCCTACAGCTCCGTCTATTTCCTCTCCTATATATGGAGAACATTTCTCCTACAGCTCCGTCCATTTCCTCTCTTATATATGGAGAACATTTCTCTTACTGCTCCGTCCATTTCCTCTCCTATATATGGAGAACATTTCTCCTACAGTTCCGTCCATTTCCTCTCCTATATATGGAGAACATTTCTCTTACTGCTCCGTCCATTTCCTCTCCTATATATGGAGAACATTTCTCTTACTGCTCCGTCCATTTCCTCTCCTATATATGGAGAACATTTCTCTTACTGCTCCGTCCATTTCCTCTCCTATATATGGAGAACATTTCTCCTACAGCTCCGTCCATTTCCTCTCCTATATATGGAGAACATTTCTCTTACTGCTCCGTCCATTTCCTCTCCTATATATGGAGAACATTTCTCCTACAGCTCCGTCCATTTCCTCTCCTATATATGGAGAACATTTCTCCTACAGCTCCGAACATTTCCTCTCCTATATATGGAGAACATTTCTCTTACTGCTCCGTCCATTTCCTCTCCTATATATGGAGAACATTTCTCCTACAGCTCCGAACATTTCCTCTCCTATATATGGAGAACATTTCTCCTACAGCTCCGGACATTTCCTCTCCTATATATGGAGAACATTTCTCCTACAGCTCCAACATTTCCTCTCCTATATATGGAGAACATTTCTCCTACAGCTCCGAACATTTCCTCTCCTATATATGGAGAACATTTCTCCTACAGCTCCGAACATTTCCTCTCCTATATATGGAGAACATTTCTCTTACTGCTCCGTCCATTTCCTCTCCTATATATGGTGAACATTTCTCCTACAGCTCCGTCCATTTCCTCTCCTATATATGGAGAACATTTCTCTTACTGCTCCGTCCATTTCCTCTCCTATATATGGAGAACATTTCTCTTACTGCTCCGTCCATTTCCTCTCCTATATATGGAGAACATTTCTCCTACAGCTCCGTCCATTTCCTCTCCTATATATGGAGAACATTTCTCTTACTGCTCCGTCCATTTCCTCTCCTATATATGGAGAACATTTCTCTTACTGCTCCGTCCATTTCCTCTCCTATATATGGAGAACATTTCTCTTACTGCTCCGTCCATTTCCTCTCCTATATATGGAGAACATTTCTCCTACAGCTCCGAACATTTCCTCTCCTATATATGGAGAACATTTCTCCTACAGCTCCGAACATTTCCTCTCCTGTATATGGAGAACATTTCTCTTACTGCTCCGTCCATTTCCTCTCCTATATATGGAGAACATTTCTCCTACAGCTCCGAACATTTCCTCTCCTATATATGGAGAACATTTCTCCTACAGCTCCGAACATTTCCTCTCCTATATATGGAGAACATTTCTCTTACGGCTCCGTCCATTTCCTCTCCTATATATGGAGAACATTTCTCCTACAGCTCCGTCCATTTCCTCTCTTATACATGGAGAACATTTCTCTTACGGCTCCGTCCATGTTCAATCCATCAAGGGGAGAACATTAATTCTACAGCCCCATCCATGTTCTCTTCTATATGAGGAGAACCTTTTTTCCTACGGCTCCGTCCAGATTCTCTCATATACGTGGAGAACATTTCTCCTATAGCTCCATGCATGTTCTGTCCTATACGCGGATAACATTTCTCCTATAGCTCTGTGCATGTTTTCTCCTATACGAGGAAAACATTTCTCCTAAAGTCCCGTGCATGATCTCTCCTATACATGGAGAACATTTTTCTTACAGCTCCATCCACCTTCTCTCATATACGTGGAGAATATTTCTCCTTCAGCTCCGCCCACCTTCTCTGCTCTACGTGGGGCATATTTCTCCGTCAGCTCCATCTATTTCCTCTCCTATACGGGAACGATCATCGACATCATGAGTATCATCATCGCCATCAAGTGTTTTTCTCACTGGGTGATCATGTTTCTCCACATCTCGAGATCTCTGACAGAATATATCAATTCTGTTGCTAAAACTTACCATTCCGTGATGAAAGCCTTCTAATATTCTTATTCATTGTCTGTCTCTGTATCTTTTCCCATTAATTTTCTGGTTGTTACAATACGTTCCAGTATCTCTATGATCACACTGTGAATTTTACAAAAAATGTCTGCCTCTTTTTAATATTAGTGACAAGTTGTCTTTATTTCTCGGCCTCTTTTAACATATTTAGTTTGCTCATTTGCACCATCCAAGTTATTGTCAGCATTCTTATGTAAAATCGCAATTCTGTCGCTTCATTTAAATTATGTTTGTTTACTAATTATTCAGGATTCACCCAATATCATTTTCATATATCATTACTGAGTGTGCATATCATAATATCATTACTCAGTGTGTGTGTGTGTGTGTGTGTGTGTGTGTGTGTGCGCGTGCGCTCGCGTTCGCGCGCGTACGTATACGTGTGACTGTGTCATAAGTAGGTATGGTATACATCGCAATCTTGTTTATTTCTGAATTAGGAAGAATTTAGTTTTAATCAGATTCTTCAACAACAAGAATAAAGCAAATAAAATAAACGCCAACAACAGTAATAACAACAATAAACTACTAAAGAACTTCTGGGATCACGATGTAAACAATATGAAGAAGACATTACTATAGCAATAAGACATTACTATCACAACAACACATTACTATCACAACAAAATGTTACTATCACAACAAACACAAGTGACCGTTACACAATTTTAATCTGGAAATAGCAATACAGGAGGACAATAATTCTGACGAAGACATTATCTGGAGCCACAGACTCCTGTGTTATTTCTGACTTTAGACAGTGAATCCCCAGGACGAGCAAATAAAGATGATCAGACGTGCTCCCACAGGAGCACGTTCATGCATCGTGTGACCTCCCTGATTATTATGTAAAACAATCTTTAACAAATAACATACCCTACGTTGATCAAGTCTTTCCCTACAGGACCAAACACTTGTGCTTGCTAAACTCATTCACATCCAAACAATTCGATGGCAGGGTACTCCGAGACTTGCCCGTGAAACCTAGTGTCCTTTATTCCTTGCCTTCATTACCTCTACGTTCACCCTCACAAGAGAAGTTATATTTAGAGCTCATCCCAGACTCAGATTAATAATCCTGTGACTGAACCGGCAACATTTCGAATGCCTATCTGATAGGGATTGTTGTCCATAAGGTTAACCCTAAGTACTCATTAACTAGTTCTGTATAGTTTGTTCTATAACGAAGGACCTGATATAATTAGCCGATGTAGTTATCGCTGGGGAGATCGGAGCACTTATAGGCAAGTCCGGAGTGCAACTATCATAATCCACACAAGCGAACTGACGTGATGTGAACTACCTCCAAAATCTGCCTCCTTCCAGCGGGTGTAAATGTGTGGCCACCTGAAAGCATTTCACTAGAAGAGCCAGGAAACTGGAAGTTCCTGTGCGAATATAGGACAGACTGAACGTACTTTACTAGTTGTTACAAGCTGATGCGCCAGGCGTCTTTAGCCATGGTGTATTATCTATAAATACTTCAAATATTGTTCTTCTTGCTACAGCTCCGCCGGGACTTGTTCCTTCTCTACACGGCTCTATACCATGTGCGAGTATCCACCGTCTCCTGTGGTGCTCTATATAATGTTCCTGGTTTCTGGCTCGTGTGCATACATACACAGCGGATGCTCCTTGAAGCGGCGCGTCTCTATTCTTCCAAGTAAGTCAAAGATCTCTTTTCATGCCATGAGGTGTACTTGGTTTATGGTGCTCGTCCGATCGGCGGCACTGGGTGAGTGGTGTGGTCAATTTGGCGCCGGTCATCTCTACTCACCAGGTCATTTTCAATTTAGGCTGAGTAGACGTGGAGGCCTTGGTGCCTGAAGACAGATCCCCTGCCTTAAAGGGAATGCATGACTGCCATACGGCGGCACGACCCACCACGAAAAGTATAAATTGGGAAATGGGAATTCCCCACTCGGACACGAAAGTGGACGTAAACAAATGAATCCAAGGAGAATGTGGACAACGTCAGTAGACAGCAACGGGAGACGCTGTGATTGTGCTGTAGAACAAGGACGTGTTTTTCTAAGGATCTGTGTGAGGTGACCTCTGGACGCGATGATATGAGCGTGAGACAGCTATGAGTCAGGAGAGGGGGATCTGTTGATGATAATACTGCAGTGAAGTAACCGGGCGGAAAAACCTAGAGTGGAATTACAGCTTAAATGGAATCAGTGGATCAGGGCGTCAAGCAGAGCGCAGTAGACTGAACACTCATCGGTGGATCAGTAAAGTAGGCGCCGACCCTGTCTATAGGGGTCAACCTACAGGTCTACGTGAGTTTAATGTTCACATGTCTGCCACGGAATAAACTTCTGGTAGCGCTTTGAGATCTTGACTTGTGCCGTTGATTATCATTGTATTCAAGGTAAGGACGCAAGTTAATTCCTCGTCCTTCGTTGCTGTTTTGCATTATTACGAGTTGAGTGGATACCTCGACGGTTGCCGGTGTAGGCACTTCGAGGCATATGGGGGTCGTCACTGGACTCGCTGCATAAATTGTCAACACGAAATTCCTGCCAGATTCAGTCAGCTGAGCGTAGAAACATTTGCACGCCAACATCTTGAGTTGCATCGCACTACACAAATCACACACAAGTTCGACGTCACAAAATGGAGAAGAGCAGGAATGGGTAAACTGGACGATCATTCAGTTTGCAGGTTACAACAGTAAGTTGGAAGGTTATATTTCACAAGAACAGTGCAATGAGAATTAACATGTCAAGACAGTGAGAAAGTAGTAGTGTAATAACACCGTTGCGTATAAGAATTGCAATAACAGTATAATAATTACACAGACAGAATGCACCGTACGCGCAAAACTGCACTATATTAAACACAGCACAGTGCTATCAAAGAGTTCTGAACAACGAACATTAAAAGAGATTATAAGATATTTAAGAACATTATATTTAGAACGAATGTGTGACACTTATAGCTTTGATGTTACCTTGGAAAAGAAGATAAACAATAGACACAAGCCATACAAAACGTTTGACACCATGGTCGATATGGAATATACTTATAACCATCATAGTAGTAGGCATTGAGAGCCCGAGAAACACTGCGCTGTCACATTAAGCTATTAATAGATTGACATTTCACAGTAACTGATCGTTGGAAACTGCTCAGAAGTTATTAATTGTTTATTCTCGCAACTCCATTGCTGAAGTAATACAATAATAACGATTTGTGGGTTGAATTGTTACATACCCCACATTATCGAGGAACTCCGAAACAGAAGACATTATATACGAATTATCCTATCAGAATTTGGGGACAGAGCAGAGCAAGTTACACTGCAGTCAGAGATATATATCGTATACTGAACATGACAACGTTGAGGAGCGTGGGTCACCGGTAAATTTCGGAGGTGCACTTTTATAATCTGTGGAAAACGAACATACTACTTTGTAATGAACGACACTACTCCCAAACCTTGTCCCTCCACATAACCCTTTCAGGACATTTTTCCTCACTGACACTGCCCCACAATATTCCCGCACGCAACCTTCACTATTTCAACTTCATATTATGATGCCGTTATCGGATACTAGACTCACATTGCGCCGCCATACCAAGTGAGCAAGGATTTACTAGCGACATTTCAGTCGTCACGGACACATTGTTGCTGACTATTTACAGTTGGCGAAGCAGCATTTCGGTTGTCTCACGGTGCCAGTTCATTATATTAATCTGACACCTCACTGGCATAGGATCAACGGACACGAAGTTTCTGCACATAATATCGCATTCTTTATCGCCAACACTACATATGGGACATTACGGAGACACTACACACGTCATCATAGAGGAATAGAAGGACGGATAAGACAGCACACACCAGTCTACTGTGGGTATCGTTACAATCATATACCCAAATTTAACTCAAAGTTCGACGGGTGCACCATAACCGACTAGGTTTTGTCAGTCGGCCACAGACCGCGTGGTCTAGGTGCTGGTGTAAGTGCATTACACCATCGTGTCAATTTACCTGATATTGTGTTTTGAGGAGAACCTCCATTAATTGTCGACTGCAGAAAACGAATATATTCGAGCATTTGGAACAGTCGAGCATGGAATGAACATTTGGAAATTCGTAGAGGACACCGACACCGCAATTTTCTTGAGGCCAGTACCTGTTGTAATTGTCAATTGGTGTGACATTGATTTTGTTTTTAAAGTTTAATAAGGTGTCGTATTTTCAATTATGTCAAAATTTATTATAAATTAACAACCGTTTGTTTTGTATGATAAGTCAGTAGTATGTTATGTTGAATCTAAGTCTGAAAGTATTTGTTGTCGTGTTGAAACATTGATTGGTATTTTCGTCTCTCGTTAATCGTCTACTGTGACTATTGATTATCTAGTGTCATATGTATATATTTTTATATTCTCACATTATTTATATGGTTTACATATATTTCATTCAGTATAAGAGTATCGTAATTGTGAGTAATATATAAAGTGTTTATCGTGTTGTCACTTAAAATTCAAAATTGATTTTGTCTTTTATGAATGATAATATGTACTTTCGTCTTACGTCAATCGTCTTTTGTCAGTATTAGTATTGGTCCGCTGTACTTATATATTTATATTCCTTATATTGAACATATTTTCCCATAATTATTTTGTGGCTTATATATGTCACGGTTCGTATAATGATCGTATATTTTGAGTGATATATTTTTAGGTGGTCGTCAACGTGACAGTATTTGTGTTAATTAAGTTGATATTTCGGGTCGACGTTGATACCACAGGACTTATTATTGAAGTCAATAGCTACTCTGTTCCGCGAAGAACCTTATTGTAAATTTGTCGAGTCTTTTCTTCTCTTGCCACTTCGCTATTTATTTCAGCTAGATAGCTCATTTTACAGGTAGGACAAGATGTCAACACTTCAAGACTTCATGGACATGGGTGAGAAGGTAATGGATTGGACCTGGAGCAGAACTTAGGAATTGGGTCATACAGGAATTTAGAGCTCAAGCTGCACGTGAGAGGATGGAACGACAGGAGAAACTGGCAACAGAGCAACTTCAAGCTACGCGTGAACGACAAGAACGAATAGCCCTGCAACGCGAACGAATAGAGTCCAGAGAAAAAGAAATAGCTTTGGAACGCGAACGAATGGTGGCTAAGGAAAAAGAGTTAAAGGCAAGACAATTAACCGTAGAGACAGAAATCATGCAAAAACGACTCACACTTGAAAATGAGAATATTGCAAAGGAAGCAATGTGGAAGGAGCGTATAAGACAAATGAAAGAAAGTAATCACACAAGTAAAGTATGTGCTACAGTAGTGAAAGAACCAAACGCCAGAGATTTCGTTCAGAAAGGAACTATAGAACACAAGTCTAACGAAACACTTACAAGTACAAATGCCCAAATTGAAACAACACAAGAAGAAGAAGAAGAAATTAAAGAAGAAAACACGCAAACAGAACAGGGTACATCAACTGTAGACATACGTGATAACACAACGGTAAATAATTGCGAATTGTACAAAGTCAACGAACCCAAACATGAAGAAATAACTGTTGTTACAAAACAAATCAAACATGATTACATGTTTCTCAATGACATTTTTGTTAAAAATCCCAAAAACAGAATGAAAGTTACACGCACTCAGTACAAACATACGTCGTTACAGCGTATGCATTACAGAAGATACACAAGACTGAAGACAATAACATTGTTTCAATCAATACAATGTACAAATATTGGCATGAGTGCAGAAGAGAGATTTTACAGGTTTGAAACAAAGAAAGAAAGAAAGAAAAAAATTGAATGGAAGAAATAAATAAAGGAAAATAAAATGGGATGAAAGGTTAGGGTCAAATCAACACATAATACACTACAGACACATTAGAATCTTAGGTCTTATTACTTAGTTATGCAAGGTATCACTTGTCAGAATTGTTCACACTATCTAATAATTCTATAATTCAACTTAGAAATAATTCGATTCTTTATTCTTTGATAATTATGTCTATAATAGAGAACATTACTAAATTTATATGAATATTATTTAATTTCAAGATTTATTCTTGTTGAATATTATATTCCTGATTTAATTTTTTTTTTTAGATGTCTTGTATCTTTAATAGGTATGATTCTTCACAACTCTATGTCTGCAAGATTTTAATCAGTCAATCAGAGACATTCTCAGTCGATTATAATTAATAGAGGAACAGATCTATGTTATAGGTTCTTTAATGATATTTTAATGTTCTGTTCTTTTATGAGTGTTATAAAATTTAATAAACATAAATTCTAAACGCACCTTATTGAATAACAATGTTACATTAATTGACAAAATATATAATGTAATGTAAGATGTGATTTAGTAGATATAGATACACATGGTAGCAATTTTTCCATATTGACAGAGTGTATGAATGAATAACTACGCCATCGGAAGTATCTACTCAATGTGTGATCGCTCGGTTGTTCAAACATTGGTTATTCGGACACGGATTCGAGCATACAAGTATTGTAACTGTGAAGTGAACTTATGGACAGTGAACATTTTAATTTACATGTTGTAATTCTGTGGTTAAATAACAAATGTTAGTTAATTGAGTATTGATTAATTGAAATATTATAGTATGGTTTTGGGTTAATTAATCATTGTTCGGGAAAGTATTTGATTATAAGGTTAAGTCATTAGAATGAATCTCTAGTTGAATTAATTGTATTACGTGTCATTATTACATGAAGATCCATAATAATCAGTCATCGCTCTCAACATATCCACAAAAGTGAAAATATTTCTGAGGATTCTCGTGGAGCACATGTCACCCTACCCACAGATGGAAAAATTGTAAGAAGGAAAATATATGGAGTATACAATAATAACAGCAACGATAATCAACAATGAGGATGATCTACTTGGAAACCCCATTATTACCCTCGTCCGAAACTCATGGTAGTACCTAGAGCTAGGACACACTTGTCTATTAAGACAAGGTAGGGACTAATATGTTTATTAGTTGGTCTGATCCCCATGATCAGCCACACGACGTCCAACGTTGGGTTTGGACAGGTGGGCGTGCCCGTCGTATAACTTTATTTTTTTTAGGGTAGATAAACAGGGACAACCAAGTACTAGTCTGTTGTTATTATGGTTATAGTTAGTTATGATTATACAATATATTTATACACATATAGTTAAAAGGAAAAAAATGTTACACATTTTTTTATCTGGGAGGGGGCATTATGCCATACGGCGGCACGACCCACCACGAAAAGTATAAATTGGGAAATGGGAATTCCCCACTCGGACACGAAAGTGGACGTAAACAAATGAATCCAAGGAGAATGTGGACAACGTCAGTAGACAGCAACGGGAGACGCTGTGATTGTGCTGTAGAACAAGGACGTGTTTTTCTAAGGATCTGTGTGAGGTGACCTCTGGACGCGATGATATGAGCGTGAGACAGCTATGAGTCAGGAGAGGGGGATCTGTTGATGATAATACTGCAGTGAAGTAACCGGGCGGAAAAACCTAGAGTGGAATTACAGCTTAAATGGAATCAGTGGATCAGGGCGTCAAGCAGAGCGCAGTAGACTGAACACTCATCGGTGGATCAGTAAAGTAGGCGCCGACCCTGTCTATAGGGGTCAACCTACAGGTCTACGTGAGTTTAATGTTCACATGTCTGCCACGGAATAAACTTCTGGTAGCGCTTTGAGATCTTGACTTGTGCCGTTGATTATCATTGTATTCAAGGTAAGGACGCAAGTTAATTCCTCGTCCTTCGTTGCTGTTTTGCATTATTACGAGTTGAGTGGATACCTCGACGGTTGCCGGTGTAGGCACTTCGAGGCAATGACCGCTGTGTCGGCAGGCGAGCCGTGTTCAGCTTAGGCCGTGTTTAAAGATGCCATATTGTGTTGGAAGCTGGGAAAATGTCAAATACCACCATTGTCTTCAAATAATTTAATTCTTGAACTGACCTGAAGATTCCTGACAATTCCATTATAGATTATCTTATGTTGAAAGCTAGTTGCATATCCTTTGAAGGACGTCACAGTCAACCCCTGCATGTTTGGTTGTTTGTGATTTCTTGGCTAGTTTTACGCTCGGTAGTTTGTTATTGCTTTCTAAACGACCGGAACTCATATCTGAATGAAACCAGGGCAAGACGGTCAGCTTCCAAACCTCCCGCAGATGTGTTTCAAATGCAGTATACATAATTAACAATTTCGTTCTTGACCCCTTCACCACAGTGTCAGCTTTTTTATGTAGATATCTATAATTGCATGCAAGCCTGTATTGAAAACTCTGTTATGCAGGTTTTGCAATTGTTCTCTTCATTCTGTCTTTTCCTTTTGACCTCAGTGCGCTCTCTACGACTCTTTTTGGTCCTTCTTTTCTCTTAGAGTCAGGATAAATAAGGGTTTCGTAATATCTGAACAACATTAGGGTTTAGTCAATCTGTTGAAAGTCACTTAACAAAGTGAGTGATCTATGTATCGGCGTCCACGGTGACTTTGAGTGAGCGACAATAGAGCAGTGGCCTGCACGCTGCCAGCCCGCGCAATTGCCATGTGTTCGAATCCCGTGGAAGTCTGATTGTTTTCTTTTGATCTGGGCTTCCCGTGGGTCCTGCTTAAAATAATCACCTAAATTTGTTCTAGAAAGAGAAGGCGGCCGTCGTGTTGTTGACTACATCACCAATCTGGTGCCAATTGTTCTTTACGAATATGGAACTAGCATCCAATACCCAACACACCTCGAGACTTGGAAAAGGGGTCTTATAGTGACTGTACACAAGTGATTTGATCGCGCAGGGAGTAACTGATCAGCGGTGATTTGTTAGTCGTGAAAGTTAGCCCACGAAAGTGTATAGTTGGGAAGTGGGAGAGGGAGAAGGGGTGTCGATTGTTCACATGTTCATTAAACCGTACATCAGCAGGGGGTTGCCGAACATGCCTCCACCACCACCCATAGCTGACGCTCCACCGCCGCCCATCATGGACATCAAGGCCATCCTCTGAGCGACGTCACTTCCGGAGAGCATCCTGTGGGAGGGAGAAACACAATTGTACAGTTGAGATAATGTCCGTGTGTGGGTAAGGTCGGTGTGTGGGTAATTTTGGTGTGTGGGTAATGTCGGTGTGTGAATAATGAAAGGGTCTCTGTAATGTCGGTGTGTGGATAATGCCAGGGTCTCTTTAATGTCGGTGTGTGGATAATGTCGGTGTGTGGGTAATGCCTGGGTCTCTGTAATGTCGGTGTGTGGATAATGTCGGTGTGTGGATAATGCCAGGGTATCTGTAATGTCGGTGTGTGGATAATATCGGTGTGTGGGTAATGCCAGGGTCTCTGTAATGTCGGTGTGTGGATAATGTCGGTGTGTGGATAATGTCGGTGTGTGGATAATGTCGGTGTGTGGATAATCTCGGTGTGTGAATAATGTCGGTGTATGGATAATGTCGGTGTATGGATAATGTCGGTGTGTGGATAATGTCGGTGTGTGGATAATGTCGGTGTATGGATAATGTCGGTGTATGGGTAATGTCGGTGTGTGGATAATGTCGGTGTGTGGATAATGTCGGTGTGTGGATAATGTCGGTGTATGGATAATGTCGGTGTGTGGATAATGTCGGTGTGTGGATAATGTCGGTGTGTGGATAATGTCGGTGTGTGGATAATGTCGGTGTGTGGATAATGTCGGTGTGTGGGTAATGTCGGTGTATGGGTAATGTCGGTGTGTGGGTAATGTCGGTGTATGGATAATGTCGGTGTATGGATAATGTCGGTGTATGGATAATGTCGGTGTGTGGGTAATGTCGGTGTATGGATAATGTCGGTGTATGGATAATGTCGGTGTGTGGATAATGTCGGTGTGTGGGTAATGTCGGTGTATGGATAATGTCGGTGTATGGATAATGTCGGTGTGTGGGTAATGTCGGTGTGTGGGTAATGTCGGTGTATGGATAATGTCGGTGTATGGGTAATGTCGGTGTGTGGATTATGTCAGAAAGTAGGTAAACTCTACCATTACGTACAATAACACGCTTCTATATAGTGTGTGGTAATGGTTCTTGATTTACAGAACCTGTATTTGATAATAAACTGAGAATAGACAACAACTACCGCATGGATGGAAAGTTATTCAATCTCAGAAGGCTGAAAGCTAAAACCAAAATTAACAGCGACACCCTCAGAGAGCTCCTGTTTGCTGATGATTGCGCTCTATACGCCAACTCAGAGGTAGACATGCAACAAAATGTTTCAGCTTTCTCACATACCTGTGCCAACTTTGGGCTCAATATCAACTTGGAGAAGATTGTAGTTATGTACCAGCCAGCTCCAGGGAATAATCACACCGTGCCGAATATCAAAGTGAATGATCATAGACTAAGTGTTGTGGGCATTTTAGCAGCACTGTGTCACAAGCTGCCACAAATGATGACGAAGTGAATGCAGGAATCTCCAAGGCCAGCGCGGCTTTTGGCAGACTGTACAAGAATGTATGGGACAGAAATGGAATAAGCCTGAAAACAAAGCTGAAAGTCTATAAAGCAGTTGTATTATCCATACTGCTATATGCTTGTGAAACATGGACTGTTTATCAGCGACACGCTAGGAAATTAAACCACTTCCACACAGTCTGCATTAGGAAGCTATTGAAGATTAAATGGCAGGAACAAGATCCCAGACACTGAAGTTCTAGAAAGAGCGTCCATGCCCTGTATCCACACTAAAATAATGAAAAATCAGATTCTCTAGACTGGTCACTTAACTCGCATGGCAGATCACAGGCTCCCTAAACAATTTTTTTACGGCGAGCTGCGTTGTGGTAAACACTCCCAAGGCGGCCAGAGGAAACGCTTTAAAGACACTCTGAAAATTTCACTGCAACCTTTTAGAATTCATCTTGGCTCCTGGGAGACTGCTGCTAAAGACCGTAATTCGTGGCGTACATCATAACACAAGGGTGCAGTCACTTGGGAAGCAACCAGGACTGCAAGAGCTGTGAAGAAACGGCTGGACAGAAAAACCACTGCATGAGATCCTCCTGGAAAATCAAGCATTCTTTGCCCACATTGTCAAAGAACATTTCGAGCCAAAATAGGCCTTATCAGCCTTCTTAGAACTCACGGCTCCATACTTTCAACCCCACTGGATGAAATGAATGGTCGTCATCATTCTTGATGGACAAACAGCACCATTTGATAATACCAGATTGCACACATTATAAACCAATAGCAATTTGGGCAATGTAATAGATAATCACAATGTAAATTATGAGATTTGGTGACCATCACCATTTTACACCAACTTTACTACCGTGAAAGAACGTAGCACTCATTTCACAAGGATAATTATACCTTATGGACAAGGAGAGGAATACCTTGGGCACAAGGACAGGTATACCTTGGGTACAGAGACAGGTATACCTTGAGTACAAGGATTGGTATACCTTTTGTACAATGACAGGTATACCTTGGATATAAGGACATGTATACCTTGGGTTTATGGAAAGGTTTACCTTGGGTACAAGGCCGGGTACACCTTGGATGCAATGACGGGTATACCTTGTGCACAAGAACAGGTATACCTTGGGTATAAGGAAAGGTTTACCTTGGGTACAAGAGGGGGTATACCTTGAGACTAAGGACATATATACCTTGGGTACAAGGACAGGTATAGCTTGGATACAAGAACAGGTATACCTTGAGTACAAGGACAGATATACCTTGGGTGCATGTACAGGTATACCTTGGGTACAAGGACAGGTATACCTTGAGTATAAGGTCAGGTATACCTTGGATACAAGGACAGGTATACCTTGAGTATAAGGTCAGGTATACCTTGGATACAAGGACAGGTATACCTTGAGTATAAGGATAGGTATACCTTGAAAAGACACTTTGAAAGGCAATAAGACAAATAAAGAAGACATTTAAGATACATTGACACAAATAAAAATAACACTTAAGATGCACTGACACAAATAAAAAGACACTGTGAGATGCATTAAGATAGATACAATACTTACATGTATGGCATCATGCTCTGCGCCATATCTGAGAATCAATTAAATACAAGAAGTTTAGTGGAGCTTTCTATTTTGTATTTGTTACATTTTGCATTCATACATTCATTCATTCATTCATTCATTCATTCATTCATTTATTTATTCGTTCGTTCGTTCAAAATATGTTCTCTTCTACTATGACTTGTAGAGGTACCTTAGATTCGTTTTTCTTCACTGTTTCATCTACTACTCTAACGTGTATAGGTGCCTTACAGTCATATTTCATGTAGTGTTTCATCATATATCCGGAGACATATCGGCACCAAACAGCCTTATATTGATTTAGTCTTTCAGGTTCTAGCCTAGGTATATAGGTGCCATGCAGTGGTATTTTGCCGTGACTCATCAACCCTACGATGTCACTGCTCATTGCTTATTGGCCATTGGTCGTTGGTTACTGATCATTGGTGGTCATTAGTCCCTGTCCCAACATCACAGTAACGGGTCATCCCATAATTTTCCGCTCCTGTGGCAGCGAATATCACATCACACAAAGTGCTCCTCGCTGTCCCATGTGAAAAGTGAAACAGACAGATGTGGCGACACAACCAACAGGACACACATGCATACAGGCATGAGGCCGCTGCCAGAATGACAACACAACAGTCCGCCGTTTAAATTACAGTTCACCGTCGATGGAAGCAGCAGTCATTAGAAAAAACCAGCAGTTGCACTAGCATTACTACATAAGGTAAGCCACATAGTTTAGCAAACTGGCTACCCGCCATTTTTCTGAACATGCAGTTGACAACACAAACCACAGCGGGCAGATGAAATAAAAGCACATGAAATCCACAGCTCACAGAGTCGCACCAAGTAGTAACTGGGCGACGGACCAATTGCTACAAGTCCAAAATGAGGAAAATGCGCAAGAAAACCGCAGCTAGAAGCAAACATACGCTAAGGCCTTGACGAATCGCTCGCCTAACCGATATGTGTAAGCACTTGGTATTTTTTAGCCTTTTATCTTCTAACTCTGCATGTATTGACAGTTTAAAGGCTTCACTATCATCATCATCATCATCATCATCATCATCATCATCATCATCATGTGCCATGCCGATAAGTGTGGGCGGTCATGTTTCGCCATCTCACTCGATCACCAGAGTCGTGGATCAGCTCTGTGTTCTTGTCTCGACCATGCCACGTGGCCAAGCAATCCAGGCATTTGCTTCTCTGCCTTCCCCTTGTTCTTTTCCCCTCAGTCTTGCCAGTTGTCACCAAGGTCTACAATTTATTTATCTGACTATTTACATCTAATATTTCTAATCAATTTACGATTTTCATTTGTTTCTTGTAGGATTAAGTCATTGATTTTTCTGTCTGCCCATGGTATTCTTTGCGTTTTCTTCAGAAACCACATTCCACAACCATTAGATGTATTTCAGCTTGTGTGCTCATTGTCCACGTTTCACATCTATACAAAAGTACAGGTTCTTTGTAGCACTTCAACAATTTTTTTCTCGTTGCAAATGACATCTTGTTATTGGTCAGTATGGATTCCACCTTGAAAAAGACTACCTTCGCCATGGCGATTCTTGTTCAAATCTCTTCAAGGCATCTCCCAGCAGATGTTATGACTGTTCCGAGATAAATGTACCGATTCACTTGTTTAAGAATATTCCCATTTACTTGTATATTACATTGTGATGTTTCCTTTTTCCTAGTGACGACCATAGTCTGAGTCTTCTTACAATTTAATTCTAACCCTAGTTGCTCACTGTGTGCAACAACCGCATCTACTAAATGTTGCAGATCCTGCTCATTGACCCGGCTGTGCCTCTCCGCCGCAGATGTGAGGCTCCAGCACTGGTCTCGCTTACCCCATGGTTTCTGACCCAGCAGATGGAAAGCCCCATTGGAGATTGTGTTTCAGCGCCGAACTAGGAGGATGGTGACTACATCAATCTCACTTCGACAGACGGAAGACCTTTCCGCGGTTCAAACAATCTTAGCACTTATACACCGGACTTGGGCGTTAGCACCCAGCCTTCCATGGGATTCACCATCCAAAAACCTAACCAACCAATCAATTAAGTCAATCAACTAACTAAGCATTTAATCATTCAACTGACTAATCAATCAGTCAATCAGCTAACCAATCAATCAGTCAATCAACTAACTAATCATCAGTCAATTAATTACCTAATCAATCAGTCAATCAACTAACTAATCAATTAGTCAATCAGTCAATTAACTAATTAGTCGATCAACCAACTAACCATTCAGTCAATCAACGAACTAATCAATCAGTCAATAACTAACTAATTAATCAGTCAATCAACCAACTAACCAATCAGTCAATCAGCAAACTAACCAATTGGTCGATCAGTCAATTAACCAATCATTCGATCAATCAACCAACCAACCAATCAGTATACTAACCAATCAGTCCATTAACCTACGAACCAAACAACCAATCAGTCAACCAATCATTCAATCAATCATTCAGTCAAACAACCAACAAATCAGTCAACCAATAAACCAACCAATCAGTCAATCAACCTACAAACGTGTCACACCATTCCTAGGGGTGAGGGGAAACTGGTGTCACACCTTACTAACGGGAAGTGATCTGCCTGGGACTAGGGAACCTCAGTCTACGTTACCCCACCGGTCTCTGTATACCTATCTCACTGCAGTCAACCAAGGGATATTACCCTACCCACACATCGTCCTGACTGCATGACTCAACACTCAACTCTGGCATCTATATGGAAACAGAAATGTGTATTGTACAAATGAGGATGATGATGGTGGGGATGATGATGATGAGATAGACCTATTAACCGATAGAACAGTCCAGACAGCAAGCCTGGGCGTAGCTTAAGGGTGGAGCAGTCATCACTGGAAAGGCTTCGAGTAGACGCCACAGGTCATCCTGTTACTAGATCTCACCAGGGTTGGATAGTCTTCCATCCAGCTCTCGTCTTCACCCAGATGAAAGGATACTTGTTGGTCGACCTGGACTCGTTCCGGAAAACCTACTCCGTGTTGCTCCAAATGAGTGTTCCACACAGATGACAAAATGTTCAAGATCTGGCAGGAGGCCACAATATGAACATGGAGTTGCCCTCTCTGATAAAGTTCAAAAGAGTGTCATAAATATGAGAGCAACTTCTCAGATGATGATGGGGAATGTTGATGCTGGAGATACAGTCTCTAGACTCCAGCGGATTCATAGGTCAAACTGGCCTGGCACTCAAAGTCAATACAATCTGGTTCTAGCTGGTAGTGGATCTGTCGATAGTTCTGATACAAGGCACAATCACTCCATAAAGGTACTTGCCGTGAGTGTAGTCGGTCTGCAGATATCATAGACATTGTAAACATACTTGGTATCGACGACGGCCAAGGGTTAGTCGGAACTCAACCTCTTGTGTAGTAAACTCGGGTGACACATACATGGTAGGATTCATAGTATGGTTCTTGGTCCGCTAATCACACTTGCCTGGTCCCAATCACTGGACCCGTCACCATCTGATAAGACTTCACTCACGAAGGTAGACCTGCGGAAGACAACACTCAGTGAAAGTATCTAGAACCAAGCTTACCCTGAGCGAGTTCACTCTCACCACCTTCCTCAGCTACATGGACTCTTCACAGGAGAGTCACAGTCCCTTCATATGCTGCTCACAGGTGCCAGTGAAGAACGGGGTCCAGGACCTGACAGGCTGCTAAGTCCCGCTTTATCTTCCCCGGACTGGAGTATAGCTGGTGCCAAGGTGGCTGGTCACTCGTCACTGAGGTGTCGGCCTACTCTGCAAAACTTCTACATGACATATAGGGTTAGTGAATCATTAGTAATGGTAGGCAGAATGGCCCTGAAGTAGGGCCGGTGATGAGCATCTGGACCCCTTCCTGGGTCACGCCAATCTCCCTGGTTCATGTCCCTATTACCAGCCAGCGCAGATATAGTACCGTGCCTCAGGTACAAAATCTAAATCCAATAGTATATACATGGTCTTAATAATTCTCCATGTAGCAGAGATCCACACCCCGTTCTCTCCCTCCCTCCTCAAGGGCCGGAGCATTTAGAACGGTGTCACTGTCCTTATAGGACAGCCCTGTCCCGTCGGTCAATTCTCCCACATTGTCCCCCTCTCCGGAATCCACTATATATCAAGCTGGCAGTCCATTGAGGGACACTATCTATAAGACAGATGAGAGGAAAGCCAAGAAAAGAAGCCAGTGGTCGCCCACCAAGTGACAAAGACTTTCGCCTCAAGTCACGACCTTGAAACGAGCTCCGAGAGTTCTATATATCTTCGCACTACAATCGCCTCGCCGAGCTGCGTCGATTGAGCCCGCACATGCCCTAGTATAGGCGACGTCCTACACAACTTCCGCTTTCCTCCTTGTGACGTCATTCCGCATCGACGACGTTCGATTTCAGGAAGCTGGTTCATGTGGGAACTCAAATTAAAGCTCTCGTTGTCCTGAACCAATTTAACCCAACCTACAGTAGCTGTGAATAACCCCAGCGCCGCTAACACAATAAATATCCCGGTATTACACTGCTAGCAAATAAACGCTTCAACAGGTTTTGCCTTCAGGCAACGCCAGTAGTCTGTTCCCACATGCCCCACTTTCCCGCGCCACGGTTAGTACACACCGCCTAGCACTATCGGGTCACTGAGTACCAAAGTTAAATAAACTAAAGGGTACACATACCTTAGATTGCTGAACACAGTTTCATACTGGAGTAGCTGTAACTCGGCAGGACTAAACGTCGGATTTCTTTAACCATCTTGAGACATCTGTCGCCCCAGCTCTCTCTAATGAAAACACACTGTGCACAAAAGCGTCTGTCCACGCGCCCTGACAGCCAGAAACTGTTCTTTGTCCGCCCGGCCAACCTCGGCGCATGCGCCAAAACCATGCGCTGTAAGCCGGTGAATCAAATTCACCTGGTCTGGGTTTTTAGAATCATCTAGAACGCCAGCCCAAGGGCGGTAATTTTCCAGAGAACCGGGTCGGGCAATAGTAGGGTTGTCTGCCTTATACCACAAGGTCGAATCTATGGCTTCTATCTCGTGACAAAACGTACTAATCAATTAACCAATCATCTAACTAATCAACCAACCAATCAACAAACCAATCAACCAATTAATCAACTAACCGATCAATGAATCAATCAATTAACTAACAAACCAACCAATCATGTAACTAACCAACCAACCAGTCATGTAAATAACCAACCAACCAATCATCTAACTAACCAACCAACCAATCAGTCAACCAATCATTCAATCAACCAATCAGTCAACCAACCAACCAATAAACTAACCAGCAACCAACCAACCAGCCAGCCAAACTCTGGCTGCTCAGACATACGTAATATGTCAGTTGGACGCAGCATGCTGCAGGACAGGATGAAGGCACTTACTTGGTCTCGGCAAAGGTGCTGGTGCAGGGTTAGGACTCATACCCCCCATGGAGGACATGGGGTAGGCAGAGTTCATGCCTCTGCCTTGCATCCCAGGCTGGCCTCCTAAGAAACCCAGATTCCCGCCCATGGAGCCTCCAAACCCTGCATTGGCACCCAGGTTTGGGTTACCAAAACTGGGTGTGTTGGGGTCAGTTGGCATCTGCATCTGCCCTGAAAGATTACAGATTATAATAGCACATTAGCTTTAATGCATCGTTATCATTATCACCACCATCATCGTCATCATTAGAAATATCACCATCATCATCATCATCATAATCTTCATCATCATCATCATCATCATCATTATCATCATCATCATTATCAATACCATAATGATCATCATGACCTTCACCATCATTATCCTCATCATTATCAATGTCAATATCATCATCATCATTATCATTACCAATAACATCATCATCATCATAATTATCAGTATCAATATCTCCTCAATTGACTACTATCAAAAATAATAGTAGTAGTGGTAGTAGAGGTAGTGGTTGTGGTAGTGGTAGTGGTAGTCGTAGTGGTCGTCGTAGTCGTAGTAGTAGTAGTAGTAGTAGTAGTAGTAGTAGTAGTAGTAGTAGTAGTAGTAGTAGTAGTAGTAGTAACAGCAGCAGCAGCAGCAGTAGTAGTAGTAGTAGTAGTAGTAGTAGTAGTAGTAGTAGTAGTAGTAGTAGTAGTAGTAGTAGCAAGCAGCATCAGCAGCAGCAGTAGTAGTAGTAGTAGTAGTAGTAGTAGTAGTAGTAGCAGCAGCAGCAGCAGCAGTAGTAGTAGTAGTAGTAGTAGTAGTAGCAGCAGCAGCAGCAGCAGCAGCAGTAGTAGTAGTAGTAGTAGTAGTAGTAGTAGTAGTAGTAGTAGTAGTAGTAGTAGTAGTAGTAGTAGTAGTAGTAGTAGTAGTAGTAGAAGTAGCAGCAGCAGCAGTAGTAGTAGCAGTAGTAGTAGTAGTAGTAGTAGTAGTAGTAGTAGTAGTAGTAGTAGTAGTAGTAGCAGCAGCAGTAGTAGCAGCAGCAGCAGCAGTAGTAGTAGTAGTAGTAGTAGTAGTAGTAGTAGTAGTAGTAGTAGTAGTAGTAGTAGTAGTAGTAGTAGTAGTAGTAGTAGTAGAAATAATGGCACAAAAATGACAACTGTGGCAATTGCTTGCTAATACAAGTAATTCACATGCTTATTTCCCTTTGGCGGGGTTGGTGCATATAACAAATGTGTGTATGCGTGTTCGGGCGTGAGTGTGTATGCGCGTGCGTGTGTGTGTGTGTGTGCGTGAGTGTGTGTGCGTGTGCGTGAGTGGTGTTGTGTTGTTTTTCTGTTCGAGTGGTCATTGACAGTGGAGACATGCCAGATAAGCGTGGTTAGATTCTGACCTGGTGTGTTAGACGTGGCCAGGAGGTTGCTGAACAGCGAGTTCGTGTCTTGTGCTGGGCCGGTCGCTGTGGGTGAGTACATATTGGAAAAATTAGATAACATCAAACAAGAAATGGACAGAGAGAAAATTAATATTTTAGGGATGTCGAGATGGACAGGAGCAGGCATCAAGATAGATGAAGATTTTAAGATTATTTATTCTGGAGGAGAAAATCGACAAAGCAATTATTTTGGACCGGCGAACATCAAAATCTGTTCAAGGACATTGGGCCGTTTCAGACAGAGCTTTACTAGTTAAGTTAAGAAGCAGACCTTTTGGCATAAATATTATTCAAGTATATGCCCCAAATGGAGAATCCAGTGAAGATAGTGTAGAGGAATTGTATAATGACATAGAGTCTGCTTTAAAGAAATATAAAAATTCAGAAATAAACACCATAATAGGGGAATTCAATGCAAAAGTAGGAAATCAAGGTGATAGATACACAGTAGGAAACTATGGTTTAGGAGAGAGAAATGAAAGAGGATACACATTTGTAGAGTGGGAAAAACAGCAGGAAATGATTGTAGGAAACACCTGGTTTAAGCAACACCCTAGAAGATTATGGACATGGAGGAGTCCTGATAGTAGGATTAGAAACCAGATTGATTACATTTTGATTAGCAGAAGATTTAGAAATGCGGTAACAATAGCAAAAACAGTTCCCAGTGCTGATTGTTATGGTGATCACAGATTACTTACAGGAACATTGAGGATAAAGTTAAAGAAAGTCAAGTATAAAACTGATAACACTAAACATGATTTGTGTACATTGAGTAACGACAAGGACATATAAAATAAATTCAACATAGAAGTACAGAACATATTTTATATATTGTCTGATCTAGAGATCCTATTCCAGGATGTGGATGATCAATGGGAAATGTTGAAGAATTCGATCAGTTTGGCTGCAGAAACAACTATCCCAAAATTAAAGAAGGTGGGTCGTAAGAAGCAAGAAGAAAAACATACTGACCAATAAAAAGATGTTAATTGAAACGAGAAAAAGAGTGTTGAGGTGCTACATAGAGCCTCTTCTTTTGTATGGATGTGAAACGTGGACAATGAGCAGTCTGATGGCTGTAGAAATGTAGTTTCTGAGTAAAATGCAAAGAATACCATGGACAGACAGAGAAACCATTGACCAAGTACTAGAGGAGACAAATGAAAATCATAAATTGATTGGAGAAATCAGACGTAGACGGTCAAAATTTTTTGGACATGTTATGAGAAGATATGGATTGGAGAACTTAGTGACAACTGACAAGATCGAAGGGAATAGACCAAGGGGAAGACCGAGAAGTAAATATCTGGATGGCTTGGTCACATGGCATGGTCGAGACAGGAACACTGAGCTGATCTACGACTCTGGTGATCGAGTGAAATGGCGAATCATGACCGCCCACTCTTTCCGGCATGGCACATGATTGATTGATAGATTGATAATAAACATATCACACACGGGGCTGAGAAACTTAGGCAGACAGATGTTATGCAGATAGGCAGACAGAGAGGCAGACATATAGACAATCAGATCTATGGACAGGCAGACAGATGAGCCGGTAGACATACAGACAGACAAACAGATGAGCAGGTAGTCATGTAGACAGGTAGAAAGATGAGCCGGTAGTCATGTAGACAGGTAGAAAGATGAGCCGGTAGACATATAGACAGGCAGACAGATGGGCAGGTAGGCATATATACAAGCAGACAGATGAGCCGGTGGTCATATAGATAGGCAGATAGACAGGCAGACATATAGACAGTCAGACATATTGACAGGCAGACATATTGACAGGCAGACATATTGACAGGCAGACATATAGACAGGCAGACATATAGACAGGCAGACATATGAACAGGTAGATGTATAGACAGACTGACAGATTAGTAGGCAGACATATAGACAGACTGACAGGTGAGCAGGTAGACATTAGACAGGCAGACATTAGACAGGCAGACAGGTGAGCAGGTAGGCATATATACAAGCAGACAGATGAGCCGGTGGTCATATAGTCAGGCAGACAGATAGGAGGGTACACATATATACAGGCAGACATAATTTTTAATTTCTGTCTGTCTGTCTGTCTGTCTGTCTGTCTGTCTCTCTCTCTCTCTCTCTCTCTCTCTCTCTCTCTCTCTCTCTCTCTCTCTCTCTCTGTCTACGTGTATACTAGTCGGTCTGCCTATCAGTCTCTCTGTCTATCTGACTCTATGTCTCTCTGTCTATCTGTCTGTCTGTCTTTCTGTCCATCTGTCTATCTGTCTGTCGATCTATATGTGTATCTACGTTAGTCTTCCTGTCATTCTCTCTGTAGGTATGCCTAAATGTCAGTCTATCTACACGTACACACATCTGTCAGTCTGTCTACATGTACACCCATCTGTCTGTCAGTCTGTGTACAGATATGCCCATCTGTCAGTCTGTCTAAAGGTACATCCATCTGTCAGTCTGTCTACATGTACACCCATCTGTCTGTCAGTCTGTGTACAGATATGCCCATCTGTCAGTCTGTCTAAAGGTACATCCATCTGTCAGTCTGTCTACAGGTACACCCATTTGTCAGTCTGTCTATAGGTACACGCATCTGTCAGTCTGTCTATAGGTACATCCATTTGTCAGTCTGTCTACAGGCACATCGATCTGTCAGTCTTTCTACATGTACACCAATTTGTCTGTCTGCTGGCATGCTTGTCTGTCATCCTCAATAATGAATATAAAGAAATAAATTACCTTGGGAGCAGACTAAACTGTAGAGGGTTGTCAACAACACACAGATCTGTGGGAAGAAATCAAATAAACATTCAGAAGTCAACAACACACAGGTCTGAAATAATGAACATCCGCAACACAATCTATGTGACAATTCGAAAATACACAGATCTGAGATAATGAACACCCCCCCCCCCCCCCCCCAAAAAAAAAACAAAACAATTTATGTGACAAGTCAACAACACACAGATCTGAGATAATGAACATAAGCACACAATCTATGTGACAAGTCAACAAAGATGGACGTGACTTAGTGCACCCACAGACATATCCTGACGTGCATGTTGTGTTTTCGTGTGACTGATGTATGTCTCTGTGTTCATGGCGTGTTTCTGTCACTAAGATGGAACGACTGCAGCCAGGTGTCCATTCCGTTCTGTTTGTACATGTATTCTGTAGGATGACGCAGCCGAGAGGTTTAGCCTCATTGCACTTAAACATTCTCTGGTGATCGCGTGGGTTTATTCAATGCACCGCTCTATTGGTCTTAAATATTGACTTCCGGTCATTGACTTGGGGACGTAAATTACAAGTTCCTCAGGAGTCCGAGTGGGTTTGGCTGATGGCGAGGGATATTAGTAATAGGGAAAGGTAACTCTCATGAAAAATCAGTCCTGTGCATTCACTAGTATTAGCAATTATTACTTGAAGTAGCACTTGCGTGGATTACGGTGAAGTTCAAAGCGAGGTTGCGCAAAAGAAAAATGTAGCCTTGTCTCGGTTCTTGGTTTAAGAGCCGTTATGGTAGCCCTCTAAACGAGCCAGTTTAGTTTAGTTTAGTTTAGTCGACGGATCATCATCACGGCACACGGGTGTAACCCATAAGTGATCCGTTCTCCTCCTAACTCAAGCCTTAGTCCGGGGAATCTCAGCTGAGTGCACGAACTCCGTAGCACCGGCGAGGATCTTGAAATACTTTGGGTAGATTTTTAACTCAAAATTTTGCCCGGGCAGCTCCGTTAGGCTACTCTTTTTCGATTTCCAACTGCCGAGGGATTTTT
This sequence comes from Cepaea nemoralis, assembly GCA_014155875.1. Lineage (NCBI taxonomy): Eukaryota > Metazoa > Mollusca > Gastropoda > Stylommatophora > Helicidae > Cepaea > Cepaea nemoralis. The sequence goes on along the minus strand of JACEFZ010027103.1, from coordinate 62,314 downwards.
TACGCAATACACACAGGGCGTCCGATCTCACTACCCAGAGACCAGGGGAAATTGTATTACTAGAAGTCCACGTGAAAAAATCCTGGCCCTCACCGGGGCTTGAACCCGTGACCTCCAGCACTCGAGGCGGACACTATACCTCGAGACCACTCAGCCTCCCCCCTCCACAAACCAATAGTTGCTCAGTCTCACCCAGCTCATGCCGTGAGGTGTTGATGCTAATCATTCCTGAACATACACGGTGTAGACACGACGAATTCTTCTGCTCGTGCCCATTCTTGGTGCGACAGTTACATCCAGCATCACATTCGCTTAAATATGTTTCATGTTACTGCAATCTTCAACTAGCAGTCGTTCATTCGAGGGGACTTCAAATGAAAACCTTAAAAGTGTGATATAAATTACAAGTATCATGCCATTGTCTTGTAACCTGTCAATAGTGTTGTTAATGATGTCAAAAGTGTTAAGCATGTGACACCACTGTGCAGACGAACATGGTCACGTCATAAGGACAATTTAAAGTCTGCCGCCCCATTATTTGCCATAATACCAAAGAGGAGCAGCTTTCAGTTGTCCGTTTTTTTTTGTTTTTTTTTTAAATCTGTGAAGGGGTGTAACCTATAGAAATTCATCAGTGAATGGGGGTCCAGTATGGCGATGCATGTCTGTCAGTCCAGCAAGTATATGAGTGGAGTAGGAAAGTGAAAAACGGTGTGACTTTTTGACAGACTGCTCACGACCGGGTCAGACATAACTAGTGGCAGACTGTTCACGACCGGTTCACGCATACGAGTAGTGACCCCAGAGAATATTTTTCTACAGGAATCCAAGCATTGAACGCAGTGGTGATTACATAGAAAAATTATGCATGTGTTCTTTACTTTATTTCTTCCTAAAATATATTCACCCCCAAACAAAAACAACAATAACAAAAATTAAGGTTTTCATTTGAAGGATATAGTCCTCAAGACATCTCCATTGTCCGACATGTGAAGAAAAAAAACAACTTTAACCACTGGAGTTCTGTAAGCCAGCTGGACCACTCACTCGTTGCCCCATACTTTGTCATGACAGAGAAAGTATATCAATTGTGAAGCAGGACTGCCGTGTCACATCGCCGTGACAACAAGTAGTCTGACTATGGAGGTCATGGCAGTGACTAATGCGTTAGCCGAGCTGGAGACACACTCAGGCAAGCTTTATCGGCGACCCAATGAGTGTGATCGGGAAGATCGAGATGGGCGGGGCTTGAAGATGATGGGTGGAGTCTCTGAAGCGGTCAAGGGATGATGGACATGAGGTTTATGTTTGTGCCAGGCCACGCGGGTGTGGCAGGCAACAAGCCAGTTGGTAGGCTTGTGGGCCGGACTACTGTAGAAGGCGGACGAGCAATGGACCGGACTGATACAGCAACTGTTGTCAGAGAGGCTGTTATTGGATGAATCAAGAGAGAACTGCGAATCTGCCATCTTGACCAGGCTGCGAGAATATCAAGTCTAAATGGGTGGAAACAGACAAGAGCACATCATCATCATCATCATCATTACATCATCATCATGTGCCGTGTCGATAAGTGTGGGCGGTGATGTTTCGCCTTACACACGATCACCAGAGTCGAAGATCACATTTTCTTAAAAATGGAAGCCCTAAATACTTCTGTGTTGTTAGGATGTGGGAGTGTACGTATTTAGCATAATCGGAGTAGCTCAGTGTGAGTCACTTAGTACATTAACAGACTAGCATTCTAGCAAGACTACAGGTTTTACAGGCCAGACGGTCGACTTCAATGCACCAGGTTTGATCTCATATGGCTCGGTCTCTTTCGGATATCACACAATAAATCTCTATCCCAAGCCATTGCCATTAATACTGGAGTACATCAGGGGTCTATACTTGGCCCTCTGTTATTTGCCATTTATATAAATGATCTTCCCTTATATCTGTCATCGTCCTGCGATCTATTTGCAGACGACTGCACAGTATATACAAACGCTATTGATCGTAATGTGCTAGAATTATCCTTGCAACAGGAAATAAATATGTAGTTAACTGCAATGCAAATTAACATTTCTAAAACAAAATCGATGTTAATAGGAACCAGGCAAAAACTTCACACTCTAAACTCACAGAGAACTCTTCGGCTGCACATTGGTAGCACACCTATAGAAAGTGTAACTGAGTACAAGGCACTGGGTCTTATCATAGATCAAAATCTATCCTTTAATTCCCATGTTCATGCTCTAGTTAAACAAATAGCCAAAAAAAAGTATACCAACTTGCCATAATTAAAAATTTCCTCGACGAAAACACAAGAAAGATATTCTATACTTCCCATATACAAACACATATTGATTATTGCTCCACAATCTGAGATGGATGCTCCAAATTAATAACAAAACGCCTTTATTCACTCAAGAAAAGGGCAGTGCGTCTAATCAATGGTGATAAGCTTACAGAAAATTCTAACCTACATGAACGTCTTCAGTTACTGCCACTCCACGAACGCCTACTTTTTAATAAGGCTAAACTAATTCACAAAATCCTATTTCAAAATTCCCCAAACTACCTTTGGCCATTGTTTAAATATAACGCAAGACATAGCGAACGACTAAATATACTTCATGTCCCTAAACCTAGGATAGAGTTATATAAAACAAGCTTAGCATACTCTGCCTCTCAGTTGTGGAACAATCTTCCACAAGAAATCAAAGACCCACCAATCATTATACATACAATCGCAATCTGTTTGAACACTACCTCAGGACAGACTACATACCCCCTTAAAAAAATAAAACAGCAATAAAGGCAATAATAATGGTAAATTATCTCGAACGACAACTAGCCACACACACACACACACACACACACACACACACACACACACACACACACACACAAACATTCCCATATGGATGGCACGTTACACCCACCTTGGGTATTTATGATGCCCATGTTAAACATTGCCTCCACGAGTCATGTATTATTGATTATTGTTCATGCGTTGTAATGCTTATTTTAACTGACCAACCAGCCGATCAATCATTCAAACAACCAGTTAGCCTGGCAGCCAGCCAATAAAGCAACCAATTAACCAATCATCCAACCATCCAACTAACCAATCATTCAAAAAATTAACGAAATAACTATAACTAACCAATGAACAATCCAACCAACCAAGCAAGCAAACAACCAGTCATCCAATCAACCAACCAATCAACCATTCAGCCAACCAACCAGGTAAACAACTAACCTTCTAACCAATCACGTAAACAACCTGTTAATCAACCAACCAACCAACCAACCAGCCAACCAATCAACCAACCAGTCAACCATTCAGCCCAGCTAACAACCAACCAACCAGCCATATCTGTTCTTGTTTGTGTGTTTCGTGTGCTTTGTGAATTCATCGGAGTACCCGGAGTCTCTTCTTTGTTAGCAGAACCAAGGGTAGCATTTCGGGATTCCCCAGAGGTGATCAGTCTTTCTCAATAGAGATCAAGGCATACTTTTGTTAACTCTTTGTGTAACCGCTCTATACTGCGTTCTTTCTCCACACGTCGGTATTTCAAACAGTCTACATTATAGGAGTTATGGGCTTTGTATCATAACTGAACATTCTCATTTGAGATAGTTTTTATAACACCCTATACTCTCATCGTGTGGTCAGTCAGTCCGAAGATATGTGTTAAATCAACTGATCATGTCATTCCACTGTCTCTTATTCTCAGCAACTCCCTTCAGCTCAGCATACGTTTGTGATCTACATCCCTGAAAGCATGTGTGGTGTAGTTTTTCCTTAGCACGTCATCTTTATCTCTTCCGTTCGATCTGACCCTTCAGCTTTTCCAGTAACCGATCTGTATTAATTGTCTATTTTCTCCACTGTCTTTAAGAATTCGTTCATTTGAATTCTTTTCTGCATCCTGCGATAAAAACAGATTTCAACATCTCCCAAGTTCTATTAACCTTCTTTAGTTTATAGTTCACGTGTCATAGCCATGTAGTTCTACGGGCCAGACATGCGTAGTGACAATTCGCTTCCGCAGTACAATACTCATGTTACTTGATATTCGGAATGCGTGTATTTCCTGAAACGCTGTTTTGCAATCCTTCATTTTATTAGTTTCACATCGAATATCCCAAATTGTTTGGCACAGTGTAAGTGGCTCTGTACGTGTTCAATGCTTTTCCCTCGATACTATAATATTAAATTTCTGGGTTTGTTAATTAACATAATACTCGTATTATCTCTCTCATTGTAGCAAGCTTCTGTCATCAGAATTACACAACTTTAAGTAAACAACTAGAACTGAAATATCAACATCAGACACTAGTAAGTAAGTAAGTAAATCTTTATTTTCCAAGGGTTGAACTAATGACCTTATCATTGGATACATGAGAAACATTGCGATCAATAAGTAATACTATTGAACAGAATGACACACCATCAAAGAACTAGAAATCAGCAACTGCAGACATGCTCAGAAAACGGGTCGATGGGATCCAAGCGTGATAAGGACCTCAGCATATGAGGCTGTTTAAAGAGTCATGAGGCTGGCTTGAGACTAGAACATATTGTGACCACCGGAAGGGGAGATAGGGAAAGACAAGGAGGCGACATTCTAGACAGGCTTGTGTCATGACAAGGAAGATGTACTTCCCCAAGTCAAGGACGAGAAGTCAACATTTTGGTGCATATTTAGGTCGCATGGAATAATCGAGACAAAAACACAGAACTGATCCACGACTCTGGTGATCGTCTCAGATGGCGAAACATGACCAATCCAGTTATATTGTATGCATACGTGTAGCATATCCACGAATGCAACTGTAAACTGACAACAATTACTACAGATCTGCCCTAACTCTCATCTCATCTCATCTCATCTCATCTCATCTCATCATGTTCCTCTTGTACATTGCGGTGTCGAGGTGAAGTAAAAACAGCGGGAGAGTGCCCGCTTATGGGCTTCATGTATCGATATTTCCATGGACTCTGTTATTCCCTGCATCCATCTTTTCAGTGGTCGGCCTCTTCCTCTACTTCCCTCTGGTTTGTACATCATTGCTCTAACACGATCACTATTATCTATGTATCAGGGCACGCAAGCGTAAAAGGCAAGAAGTCGATCGGTTGGCGGAAATGGCAATGAAAAAAAAAAGGTTGGCGGAGATGGCGATGATCGAAGTAGGAAGAGCAATGGATGGATCGGACATCATCAGCGCTGTAAGAGATGCTGGACGAGAAAATGATGGTAAGGAGACCTGGGAATCTGCTTCCTTGTACAGAGGGAGGGAGATGGGAGTGAAGCCGCGAGACATGAACATTTTGTCAAGTTAGTTAGTTGCGTATCCTACAGTTTGGCTGTTTGAGATTTCTTGACACTTTTACGTTAAGTAGTTTGCCATTGATTTCTGAACGACCAGCACAATACCATTATATGAAAACCAACGCAAGACGGTCTAGCTGCCAAATCACCCGCAGCTGTGTTTCAAACGAGGTATGTGGGATTACCAATTGCGTTCGTTATGTCTTCGCTACAGCGCCGGTGGCACAGAGAAGTGAAAGGCAACGAACGAGCCGATGGGATGGCTAACAAGCGATGATCGAAGTTAGTTAGTCGCGGTTCCAACTTCACGGCAACGGGTTGTCCCCATTATGCTCCGTTCCTGTGCCAGTGAATATTACACAAAATGCTCCTCACTGCCTAATGTGAAAAGTGGAACAGACAGGAGTCTTGGCAAGCCAACAGCCAGCACAGGTACACTGCATAATGCCTTCGTCAGAATGCCAACCAAAAGTCCTCCATGACAAATACAGTTCATCGTCCATGGAATCGGCAGTCACCAGAAAGACCTCATTGACCCGGGTTTTATCCCACAGTGCTTGATCTCTTTCCACAGGGCGACTCGCCGCACAAAGCACGAACTCCGTAGCTCCAGCGGCGACTCCCAGAAGTCTCCTGAAAAATGCATTCGTTAACCGAAAAGGCAAACCAGTCAAATCAGCGACCGCCGGCCATTGTTCCGAATATGCAGTTCACTGTGCAAACAGCACACAGATTTAACAGATTTCCACACGAATCTCACAGATCACTGTGTCGCACCACGCACTCACTCAGTAGCAGCGCGACGGAACCATGTACTACCAGTCCAACATGAGGAAAATGCGAATGCCACAAGCATAAACACGCCAGAAGACTTAACAATTCAATGCCTAAACGCCATGTTGGAGATCGGAAGGATCGAAGTAAGAAGAGTAATGGATGGGCCGGACATCATCAACGCCACGAAAGACGCTGGACGAACCGATGACTGAAAGAAAACTTGGGAAATCTGCTTCCTTGTCTGGAGTACGGGAGATGGTAGTAAAATGGGAAGCCGCCAAATTTGAACATTTTGTCAATAGAACAAGATATTTGATTAACCGACACAGAACTGGTGTAGTCGGTCTTTACACGCTGGCGGGGATGTTACGGGGGAGATCGGGGCACATATGGGCCTGGCCTGGGTGCCACGATGAAGGTCGTGGGTAATCGGTAATCACGTACACACATATAGCTTGAACCATAAACATAAATGTATGGGTGGTTTGGTCACATGGCATATTGAGACAAAAACACATAGCTGATCCTCGATTCAAGTGATCGTGTAAGATTGCGAAACATGACCTCCCACGTTACCGAGATGTCACATGATGATGTTGATAAGTTTGACTGCCTCCCTGTCTATATGTCTGTCTATTCATTGGTATGTCTGTCTGTCGTCTGTCTGCCTAATCCCTCCCTGTCTGTCTAGTTTTCTGCTTGCTTGTCTGTCGTCTATAGGACACAAGTACACACAACTCTCAGCTCAAAAAGAAGTCAAATCTATGCAGACATTCATGTCGCCATTACAATCTAACACAGGACAAGAAGCTCAACGGAAAAATGAACGTAGTGGTGCACCACAAATCCTGACCCCGAGCCATTCAACAAATAGACAACAACAGCAGCCACGTCAATCTTCTCTTATCTGTTGCTTGTCTTTAACGTGCAAGATTAGTTTAGTTTAGTCCACTGCGTACGCACCACTACCTGCAAGATGTTTATTATGCATGTTTTTACGAATGTTATCACATTCACCATCGTTGATGTGTTTGTGATAGGACTAGGCCACATATGCAAGACGGATTAAGAATATTTCAGGCCTTGGGCACTTGCGTGCTCTCCCTTTATATATGTTAAATTTTAAATATACACAATAACAACTCGTAAAATAAATATTTGTTTTTGGAAATGAAGCACATCTCACAGTAAGATATAAACCATATTAACAACCTATGGCGGGAACCAGGGATTGAATTATGCCTCTCTAAAGGACATAACCTGGGCTGAATAGTAGAGACCATGTATTACCCTTGGCGGAGCTGCATGGTCTCGATGTATGGTGTCCGCCTCGAGTGATGGAGGTCCCGGTTTCAAGCCCCAGTGATGTCGGGATTTTTTTCACGCTGACTTCTAGTAATAAATTTCCGATGGTCTCTGGGTAGTGAGATTGGACGCCCGTGTTTATTGTTGCGCACGTAAAAAATGCCTTGGCAGTTGGGAATCGAAAAAGAGTAGCCTAACGGCGCTGCCCGGGCAAAATTTCGAGTTAAAAATCTACCCAAAGTATTTTCAGGATCATCGCCGGTGCTACGGAGTTCGTACACTGAGCTGCGTTTCTCCAGACTCAGGTTTGAGTTAGGAGGAAAACGGAGCACTTATGGGTTACACCCGTCTGCCGTGGTGTTGATCCAACGACTAAAACTAAAACTAAAAATACCATGTATTACCCATGCAGCATGATCACTCTCTCGACCTGCCTAGTTTACTCCAGAGGAAAGGTAACACCAATACATCTGGAGCCAGAATAACTGCAGAAGCTGCCGGGTCAGCAAATGAATGCTCTAACTGTCCGCCTGTAGGAGCTTCGATCCCCTACCAGTTGCCAACCAAGGCTTAGGGCCTGGACTCCCATGCCAGGAAAAGTCTTGGATCCTCCCAGTTGGGCACGTCCCCGCGAAGCCGCTGGCACAATGTGGAGTGTCCATTCGGAGCTAACAGAAAGCAGGTAGTACCGTCTACTGTGATAAGGCAGCTCAGTCATATCTGACTAAGTACACACACACACACACACACACACACACACACACACACACACACACAAACTACACACTCGTACGCTCAGACGCATACTTGGTCTGTCCCTTACATCATACTTTGTGTGTCCGTTACATCATACTCTCTGTGTCACTTACATTACATTTTGTGAGTCAGTTACATTATACTTTGTGTATCCGTTACATTGTATTTTGTGAGTCCGATACATAATACTTCGTGTGTCCGTTAAATCATACTTTGTGTGTCCGTTACATCATACTTTATGTGTCCGTTACATCATACTTTGTGTGTCAATTACATCATACTTTGTGTGTCCGTTACATTATACTTTGTGTGTCTGTTATATTATAATTTATGTGTCCGTTACATCATACTTTGTGTGTCCGTTACATCATATTTTGTATGTCCATTACATCATACTTTGTATGTCCATTACATTATACTTTGTATGTCCATTACATCATACTTTGTGTGTTTATTACATCATACTTTGTGTGTCCGTTATTTTATATTTTGTGTGTCTGTTACATCATACTTTGTGTGTCCATTACATCATACTTTGTGTGTTCGTTACATCATACTGTGTGTGTCCGTTACATTATATTTTATTTTTCCTTTACATCATACTTTGTGTGTCCGTTACATCATACTTTATTTTTCCGTTGCATCATATTTTGTGTGTCAGTTTCATCACACTTTGTGTGTCCGTTACATCATACTTTGTGTGTCCGTTACATCATACTTTGTGTGTCCGTTACATCATACTTTGTGTGTCCGTTACATCATACTTTGTGTGTCCGTTACATCATACTTTGTGTGTCCGTTACATCATACTTTGTGTATCCGTTACATCGTACTTTGTGTGTCCGTTACATCGTACTTTGTGTGTCCGTTACATCATACTTTGTGTGTCCGTTACATCATACTTTGTGTGTCCGTTACATCATACATTGTGTGTCCGTTACATCATACTTTGTGTGTCCGTTACATCATACTTTGTGTGTCCGTTACATCATACTTTGTGTGTCTGTTACATCATACTTTGTGTGTCCGTTACATCATACTTTGTGTGTCCGTTTGTGATAGCACGAAGATGAGAGATGAGAGAGAGAGAAGGGGAGGAGAGAATAAGGAATTGAAAGATAAAGATTGTCCGTCTTCCGGTTGTAGAGATAACCACTGATTTGTGGTTACCCTTGGTTTTATCTACCAACCTCACAAGTATACAGGTACGCAGGTCACGAATACAACACTATCCTAACCGACAAGCACAGTACAGGCACTAAGAAGAATAAGCTAACACTGAATCAAATTTATTTGCTTCTTAAAAGAAATTACAAAGTATACAAAGTATCGTGTGAAAACAATTCAAACAATTATGGAAGAATGCAGTCAGGTAGCTAGCATCAAGATAATACCATCAAACTAAGGAATTGCACGCAATTAAACCAATAACTAGTCACATATCAATCAGGGAAATATAATAATAAAGTACGCAAATCTGACAAGAAAGTATATAAATCCACTAAAGATGCACACAACCAACTTCCACCGTTAAATGACCGCCCACTAGTTTACCCAGGCAATCGATCAAGCGACAACCTGAAAATTGAACAAAAAGACACCCTTGACTATGTGAACAGCATCATCGGGTGTCAACAACCTACTGCTCACCTTCGTCTTCAGCTACGTGTATTGACATCGGGTAAGAGATATTCCATCCCTGCCCGGGCGGTCGTACACCACCAACCAGTGTTCCCTGATGCCAACATCAACCCATAAATCCCCAAACACTTCAACATGTGTAATAATTATGTGACCTTATTACAATATCCACGCCGAAACTGACAGTCTTTCCACAGTGGACAGACACATATAATTCGGCAGTTGGAAAACCCTAAACAAGAACTCCTGATCCGCTTGCCCACACTGGCCGGGTTTCCCCGCGCCAGACACATAACACAACAGCTGATAACTGGTCGTCACATTTCAACAACTACATCAGGTAAACCCCAACAACAACACTTCTGCCCCCGAGACTGATAACACAACACACCAGTGACTTGTACTAGGGCCATGTCTCATTATCATTGGCGCCATCGTCGTCCTCAATAGCATGTGTATATTCATTCTCAACAACATAAATTCCCCTTGTCATTAATCACAAAACAATCAACACATCATAAACATAGCAATCGATCAATAATAACCTGTATCCCCTAGTGACTCCAACTCCCATAACGTCATCATCCTTGCGTACATCCTAGCCATTATCATTAACAACATAACTCTACATCATTAACAATACCATTGCAGTTTGGTACCCCAACAGTAATTATAAGACAACAAGATGGGACACCGGTACTGCCCACCAATCACATATATGAAATGCTCTTTCACACTAAAACTCCTACAATCATTATAATCTTTTGCAGTACATAAGTCCACTATGGGCCGTCAACATTGACTACATAAACCCACACAACTATTAACACAAACCCAAGTTGACAACATAGATTAATATCACGCCTAACAACACTCTAGTTATGATAATTGATAAACGTGCCTCTTCATCCATCTCCGCAGTATAGTTTGTCGTCTTTATAAGCCAATCTCCTCCAATATTCAGCTCTTGAAGTATGGACGCACGTTTCCTTTTCTCTACCCAGGATATATCCCCCCAATCTGTCTGTAACGTTTATATCCAAAGGCATTCCTGTCCCCTTCAGCTCACTTAGTGCTCGTCCAGTTGTATCTATTCACCGCTCTCTATTTCCCTATCTCGCCTTATAGTATTAAAGCCATTTAAGCCTTTTACACCCGATTCTCCATGAAGGTCCGAACCCGCTACTTTTAGGTTGTACTGCTAACCAGTTGTATGCTCTATTTTCTCCGCCGCAGTCTGACCCCGATTCAACTCTGCCGGGCTGGCAACAATACAAGCACATTCCTTCACCTGCAGGCTTTGCTCCAAGCGCGGTCCATTCATCCGCTGTATTCACCTGGCCTCATTGAATGGCTTGACCCAGTGGTCGCGTCCCGTACTCGCCGTGTTTACATTCTGATTGAGAAATAATTCGGGGACTTTTGATGCCGCTAATAACGTTCGCACATAATTACCATTTGTACGGTCTCGGCGCTCATATTCCTATTCCGTAACTAGTCACTGCGAATTTTGGTTGAATAGTTAGTTACGTATTCTTTACCTCCTTATAGAACGTCGCAGTCAATCCCGTTATCTGTCAGTTGTAGTTTGCCAACGCTTCCTAAACCTAAGTACCATTACCCACGCCCGACTACAGACTAATAGATTTCTAATTAAAATTAACCAACTTACGTAGGAGTCCTGTCCCGTGGATAATTGCTCGCCTGCCTACGGGTGCTTTTGTCTGATCACCGCCCGTGTCAGAATGATTTCGCCACTTTCCAATAAAGTCAGGCTCCTTCCAACTTTGTTCGACGCAGTCCTCTGGATGATCCCATCAAACGTGTGTCCTCTTAGCCCACTCTAGTCTTGTATGACTTTCCTTAATGATTGCAATTGACAATAGCAATCAATAGTTTCTTTAGGGCGGTTCTTTTTCCAACACTTAAGTCCGTGCTTTCTCTGGTCCTCGGATTTATCTGCCCGACCAGAGTTGCCACAGTCTTATTGGTCTCCACAGCCTTTCGAGTATCTGCACTCGGCTGTCTAGAACTGGCTTATCTCCTCAAATGCTTCTCTGTCCCGCGTATATATATATACCGCTTAATTTGGCGGTTCTTTCTGGCATCACGTGACATAGCTCCTCCTTGCCGCGAAGGGCTACCCAATCAGATCTTTTAGCTGTACTACATAATTAATTCTACTTAATCCGCTTTATTCTAGATCCCTTGACACCACTAGGTTATAGCTTGCGGTCGAAGACCTTACCTTTTCTGCCTTCGCCTGGTTTGGTTCATTGGGCGTGTCCGTTCCCATATATCTAGCCTAATCCATTGTATTTCTCGCTCATTTGACAGCTCCTATGCTAAGTTCGGCTTCATGTTTCCTGAATTTCTTATTCTACTAACAACGAGAGGTAAACTGTCGGTCAGCGGGCTGCACTAGAGTCATTGCCCTGCCACTCACTACTAATTTTGAACTTACAGGTCGGTGAACTCTTTGTCGAACCAAAAATATCCCAGTTAATGCTTTCCAGTAAACTCAGGCGCCTAGAGACAATGAAAGCATACTGTCTCATACCCACCTACCAAAAGTTGATGGGTCCCACCATCAATATAGCGTCATTCCTCCTTGAGATCGAAGCCCTGGCTCCGCATCTGACATTCCTCATAAACAATATTGGATGCCTAAGGGGAAAACTCTTTTTGGAACTTCCACCCCAAATAATAATAATAATAAAAAATACTGGTTGCCTCCCCTGCTCTCCCAGTGCATAAGGCAGTTAAATCTTGTTCGTCTTCTGGCGTGCGTGCCTCGTACCAACATAGTAATCAAATAATATCATCAATAAAACAGTCCAATCCCTTTCACGCAGGGGATTTCCCCAGACAACAAAATCATTAATCAATGGTTGCACATAGGAACATCAAAAATGAAAACAATATCAGCAACATCAACTCCTTACAGCGCTACTTCCCACTGTAAAAAAAAAAATGAAGGTACACAACCATGCTAGCGCCTGAAAAACATTATAACAAGTAAGCCCCCTATTCATGGGGAACACTTCGTTTTTTAGACAGCCGCAGAGACAATTCGAACTACATTCCACATGAAGCAACCACGTCATACCTTGCTAACTATTAAAATATCTCCTACCCACAAGTCGAAGTTCTATCACTCCCTTTTACGACGTCCGATCCTCTCAGATCTCCGTCTACTCAGGTCCCCAGACTCGAACGCGTACCATTCTGGTTTGCCTGGAACGTCTTGGTAAACTTCGACAGCCGCTGGGACATCCGGTTGTGCTGGTAGTCCCAACGTCGTCCCTATGTCCTCCTCTTCTGCTCCGTCCTCGCAACGCCGCATTTCGTGGCCGGTTATCCTAATTAGCGATCCATCTCCTCCAACCTTTTTGATCGCATATGGTCCTCCCGACATGGTGGGTGCCCTAGCAACTATGTACATGTCTTCCGACCACATGTCTTGTATTTTCGCCCTCTCCTTATAGTGGATTCTTTTTCTGACAAGTTCGCCAACTTGCAATGGAATAGAGTTTGCCATTTTGTCACTCCTATCTTTCCTAATGGCGGCATGCTTCTTCAGCTGTTCACTAGCCCGGACGTGCGCGTCACGCAAACGTGAAAGATGCCCTTCCAAATACTCACTTGCATTGGTGTCCCTGTCTTTGGTGCCTGTACTTAAAATGAAGTCCACTGGCAACCGAGGCTCTTGTCCGAAAATTAGGTAGTGAGGTGAAAATCCTGTCGAGGCGTGAGGCGTCGAGTTATACACCTGCACCACTTCGGCTAAGTGATCAGACCATCTCCTCTTCTCCTTGGCCTCGAGGGGTCTGAGTAAATCATGCATAGTTTTGTTAAATCGCTCCACTTGGCCATTGCAGCGAGGGTTGTACGGAGCGGTGCGGCTCTTTTCTATGCCATATGTCTTGCATAACTCAGCAATCACCGAGGATTCGAAGTTCCTACCTTGGTCAGAGTGCAGTCTCCTTGGCACACCCATATATAAAAACCACTTCTCTACTAAAACCTTCGCCACAGTTGCTGCTTTTTGGTCTCTGGTTGGGACAGCAATAGTAAATTTAGAGAAGACATCTGTGATGACCAACACATTCTCAAATCCCCTTGAGTCCCTCTCCAGTAGCGTAAAGTCCATCGCTACTACTTCAAACGGTCTCGAAGCTAACAAACTACCTGCTGGTCCCTTAATCTTGACCAGCGGTGGCTTCGCTACATTGCACCTGTGGCAACTTCTACAGAATTTATCTACATCTGCAGTAATCCCTACCCAGAAACACCTGCTCTTCAAAATATTTATCATCCTATCTCTCCCCTGATGCCCTACGCTATGAACTGACTCCGGTATCCTTAACCGCAGTATCTCCGGTATCACTAATTGCAGCAGCTCTGTCCTACCCGTCCCCTTGATTTTCCTATACAGCAACCCATCCAATACATATAACTTCTTACGCTGCCTCATCCACTTCTTCGTCTGATGGGGCAACCTTTTCATAGATTCATTTGACAACACAAGTTTACGCGATACAACATCAAATACTGCATTAATATTTACATCATTTTGCTGCAATCTCACCATATCCTCCGCTGAGTAAGACGGCAAGGTATGTGTGGGAAGGACATTAAAAACTTCCGCTGTCCTAGCAGCAGCTTCCACCACACCAACCCCACCGATCATATTTACATCAAGGCATAATTTTGAACATTCATCAACATTATTTACATCAAGACATTCTAAGAACACATCAGCATTTTCTACATTAAAATCTGCCGTCGGAACGCTACCAACAGTACCAGCTATCCCTAGGGCTGGCGGAATGCATGTCGCTGCAACACTGCAAATGGCGATGTCGCCCTCTTCTTCGTCGTCTCCCCCCGGTTCCTCCAGCGGGAATCGAGACAAGTAATCAGCGTTACCGTTGGTCCGCCCAGGCCTGTGTTTTATCACATAATCAAACATAGACATTTGGGCAATCCACCTTTGCTCAATGGCACCCAGTTTCGCTTTATGCCACATAGTTAAATTCATATTGTCAGTGTAAATCTCAGTATGTCCACCTAAAAGGAGGCCACGGAACTTTTCCGTTAATGCCCATTTTAAACATAAAAGTTCCAACTTGGAACTACTTTTTGCATTCCTCTCCGACGGGCGGAGAGTACGACTAGCATAAGCTAACACTCTCTTTGTACCATTCTGGATTTGGGACAAAACAACCCCCAGACCAGTGTATGAGGCGTCACACTCTAAAATATAGGGAAGGGTGAAGTCTGGAAAGCCTAGTAATGGTGTCGACGTTAGGGCTTCTTTAAGTTTGTTAAAGGCCTCGTCGCATTCTGTAGACCATAGCTGCCCGATGGGACTCTTCTTTCTTTTTCTCGGATCTGTGTGCTGCTGGTTTAGCTGAGCTACTAATTCATGGAGTGGCCTAGCTAGTGTGGCAAATTTGGGTACAAACCGGCGATAGTAACTGGCCAAGCCTAGAAATGAACGTAACTCAGTCTGCGTTCTAGGTATGGGAGCTTTTTGGATCGCCAGTACTTTATCTTCTAACGCTCCTATGCCTTCTGCAGACACAGTATGGCCTAGGAATTGCACCTTTTTCTTGCAGAAATTGCATTTAGCTGGGTTTAGTTTCAATCCCAACACCTGTATCCTATCAAATATGACCTCTAGTTTTACTAAATGTTCACTAAAATCTCTGGAGTACACAAGAATGTCATCTAGGTAAACTAAAAGTAACTTAAACATATAATCATGAAGCGACGACTGCATTAGACGTTGGAATGTACTAGCTGAATACGCCAGCCCCATTGGAAGTCGTGAATACTCATATAACCCAAAGGGTGTAGTGAACGCTGTCTTTTCCTGGTCTGCCGGATTCATCGCCACCTGGTAATAACCACTAGCTAAATCAAGAGAAGAAAAAAAATTCGCGCCCCCTAACGCATCTAAATAGTCATCTACCCTTGGAAGTGGATATGCGTCCTTTTTAGTTTTTATGTTCAGGGCCCTGTAGTCGACGCACATTCTCAATTTGCCATCCTTTTTTCGGACCAGGACTATCGGAGACGCCCAAGGACTACAGCTCTCTTTTATTATCTGCTTCTCTAGCAATCCCTGTAAATGATCTTTCACTTCTTGATACAGGGCAGGAGGAATCCTCCTGTACGGCTGTTTTATGGGGACTTCATCCGTCAAAAGTATGTTATGGGTTACCCTGTCAGTAAACCCAATGTCGGTGTCATCTTTCGCGAATAGGCAGTCGTATTTTGCTAACAGTCCCTCAAGTTGCATCCTTTCCTCATCGCTTCCCTCAAATTCAGTCAAGTCAAAAAGGGGCTTGTCTGGTCTCTGCTCCCCACTGTCTGGTTTAGCAGACAACTCTATTTGTTGCGTTCCTACCACTCTAAAATGTCTAGTCAGGTCAATTGTGGCATCAGATATCTCCCCCACCTGAGTACCTCTAGCTAAAAACACATCTTCGTCACCCATGTTAACTATCTGTATTTGGCACACTCCCCCCTCTAACCTAGTAAAGCAGTAAGGCAGAATTAAACCCTTGTGGTCAAGATCTCTGCCTGGTTCGAACACGACCGTTCTGTCTGTTAACCCCGCGCGACCCCTAACTAGCAGGACAGCCAGCGAGCGGGCAGGTATGTGAGTCCTGGCCTCTCCTGTCACCCACACTTTCTTCCGATCTAGGTCAACACTTGCATTGTTGTCTGCTGGCCTGTTGAACTGAAAAAACCTGCTAACATTTGGCAACTCTGCGAGTACATTCATGCCTAATATACAGGGCGTTTTGTTTTCGGTGCCCCTGACATCTTTTAAAACAAAAATTCCACATCTATCAACACTATCAGTCCCTATTTGTACACTGGTACTGATGTACCCTAAATGTGGTATTGAAACGCCATTTGCTGATGTTAATCTAATATACTTATCTACATCTAACCTATAATGTCTGAAAAGTCTATTGAAACACTCCTCTGAAATCGTGGAAACTTGTGAGCCAGTGTCCAGAACACATCTAACGTTTCTACCATCAATGCTTATCATTGTCTCTGGGCGCTCGCCCAGCATTTTTATTGGTGAGTCCTTGAACCTTCCCGCCGCGGCCTGACTCGTAGCTGTACGGGATTCTAGTTTAAATGTGCCCTACAAAATCTGGCAATATGTCCTACCCGGCCACAAAGATCACAACGAATCTGTTTTTGCTGTCTCTGGGACCTTGGCTGGGGCTGTCCCCGGCCGTTCACAAGGTGCGACAATTGCACTTTTAACTGCGCCATCTCCCGCTTAAGTTCGTTTACTTCGCCCGACTGTTCATGTGACCCCCTACTGTCATTTTCTGCTGGAATGCCCTTCTGTTCGTTGTTTCGGCCATGCCCAGTGCTCTGCTGTCTGTGGTCGTTGTTACGATTCACAACCGTGGCTTCAACGTTGTACACCTCAGTCTGCGGAGTGTGTTTAGCGCTGGCCCATCGCACTGCACAATCACGAGCAGCTAGAAAAGACATGGAAGGCTCGTCAATGAGCCTTTCTTTTATCATCTGCCGAGGTAAATCGTCTCTCAACTGCGCGACAAACTGGTCTCTGAGCATTGACTCGTGAAAAGGTGAGACGTTCTGTCTCTCTTGTGCGCAGACCACCTCCTCGAATTCCCGGTGCAATTTATGTGAGAAGTCGACGATCGACTCCCGGCTACCTTGTCTGGTGGAGAAAAATGTCGCCGTTAGTTCTTGGAGGGTTCGTTTGTCGCCGTAGATGGTCGCTAAAACCTCCAACATCTTTTCGGGGTCCTTCTCAGAGGTGTGCAGCTTTAACTCTCTGTGTACGTGCGGTGAAATGGTGTCGATGATAAGGTCAACTTTGTCAGCTGTCCCCATCATTCCCGCTCTGAACGCTGAACGGATTTCCCGTAGATACTCATTAACAGTGGGGCCGTGTGGGCCCCCGAAAGTATTGATGTTCTTCCGAGTGGGTATCATTACATATCTCACTTGTTCACATGGCGATGCTGTGGGGTGAGAATCAACATTGCCCTGCACAGAGGCCGACGCCCCTTCGCTGCTTTCGACTAATGCTGCAGAGCGTGTGCTTCTGGTAGTCATGTTTGTAATCGTCGTTGAGATCTTTTAGAAAAAAACTTACTAGACTCGCTTCCGGACAGGACTGACTCTGCTGCTTCGGCTTCTTCTGGGTTTATTTTTTCTCTTGCGGTTAAGTGGGTTTGCCGGGTGTGCTTAAACCAAGAATCCCTAACCGAGTAGACTTACTAGAAACTCCTACTGACAGTTTTAACAGCCTACTGAACAACTGTAAGATTAGTAGACCTAATAGAACAAAGCACTTACAACTGCCAAACTAACAACAATAAACTACCAACTAAATAGAACAACTTGTATGTGAGTCTGTCTCCAACCCTAACTTTGAGGCAGGCAGACAAAACCTACTTTGGAAGAATCCGGTTCCGCAGCGCCAATTTTGTGATAGCACGAAGATGAGAGATGAGAGAGAGAGAAGGGGAGGAGAGAATAAGGAATTGAAAGATAAAGATTGTCCGTCTTCCGGTTGTAGAGATAACCACTGATTTGTGGTTACCCTTGGTTTTATCTACCAACCTCACAAGTATACAGGTACGCAGGTCACGAATACAACACTATCCTAACCGACAAGCACAGTACAGGCACTAAGAAGAATAAGCTAACACTGAATCAAATTTATTTGCTTCTCAAAAGAAATTACAAAGTATACAAAGTATCGTGTGAAAACAATTCAAACAATTATGGAAGAATGCAGTCAGGTAGCTAGCATCAAGATAATACCATCAAACTAAGGAATTGCACGCAATTAAACCAATAACTAGTCACATATCAATCAGGGAAATATAATAATAAAGTACGCAAATCTGACAAGAAAGTATATAAATCCACTAAAGATGCACACAACCAACTTCCACCGTTAAATGACCGCCCACTAGTTTACCCAGGCAATCGATCAAGCGACAACCTGAAAATTGAACAAAAAGACACCCTTGACTATGTGAACAGCATCATCGGGTGTCAACAACCTACTGCTCACCTTCGTCTTCAGCTACGTGTATTGACATCGGGTAAGAGATATTCCATCCCTGCCCGGGCGGTCGTACACCACCAACCAGTGTTCCCTGATGCCAACATCAACCCATAAATCCCCAAACACTTCAACATGTGTAATAATTATGTGACCTTATTACAATATCCACGCCGAAACTGACAGTCTTTCCACAGTGGACAGACACATATAATTCGGCAGTTGGACAACCCTAAACAAGAACTCCTGATCCGCTTGCCCACACTGGCCGGGTTTCCCCGCGCCAGACACATAACACAACAGCTGATAACTGGTCGTCACATTTCAACAACTACATCAGGTAAACCCCAACAACAACACTTCTGCCCCCGAGACTGATAACACAACACACCAGTGACTTGTACTAGGGCCATGTCTCATTATCATTGGCGCCATCGTCGTCCTCAATAGCATGTGTATATTCATTCTCAACAACATAAATTCCCCTTGTCATTAATCACAAAACAATCAACACATCATAAACATAGCAATCGATCAATAATAACCTGTATCCCCTAGTGACTCCAACTCCCATAACGTCATCATCCTTGCGTACATCCTAGCCATTATCATTAACAACATAACTCTACATCATTAACAATACCATTGCAGTTTGGTACCCCAACAGTAATTATAAGACAACAAGATGGGACACCGGTACTGCCCACCAATCACATATATGAAATGCTCTTTCACACTAAAACTCCTACAATCATTATAATCTTTTGCAGTACATAAGTCCACTATGGGCCGTCAACATTGACTACATAAACCCACACAACTATTAACACAAACCCAAGTTGACAACATAGATTAATATCACGCCTAACAACACTCTAGTTATGATAATTGATAAACGTGCCTCTTCATCCATCTCCGCAGTATAGTTTGTCGTCTTTATAAGCCAATCTCCTCCAATATTCAGCTCTTGAAGTATGGACGCACGTATCCTTTTCTCTACCCAGGATATATCCCCCCAATCTGTCTGTAACGTTTATATCCAAAGGCATTCCTGTCCCCTTCAGCTCACTTAGTGCTCGTCCAGTTGTATCTATTCACCGCTCTCTATTTCCCTATCTCGCCTTATAGTATTAAAGCCATTTAAGCCTTTTACACCCGATTCTCCATGAAGGTCCGAACCCGCTACTTTTAGGTTGTACTGCTAACCAGTTGTATGCTCTATTTTCTCCGCCGCAGTCTGACCCCGATTCAACTCTGCCGGGCTGGCAACAATACAAGCACATTCCTTCACCTGCAGGCTTTGCTCCAAGCGCGGTCCATTCATCCGCTGTATTCACCTGGCCTCATTGAATGGCTTGACCCAGTGGTCGCGTCCCGTACTCGCCGTGTTTACATTCTGATTGAGAAATAATTCGGGGACTTTTGATGCCGCTAATAACGTTCGCACATAATTACCATTTGTACGGTCTCGGCGCTCATATTCCTATTCCGTAACTAGTCACTGCGAATTTTGGTTGAATAGTTAGTTACGTATTCTTTACCTCCTTATAGAACGTCGCAGTCAATCCCGTTATCTGTCAGTTGTAGTTTGCCAACGCTTCCTAAACCTAAGTACCATTACCCACGCCCGACTACAGACTAATAGATTTCTAATTAAAATTAACCAACTTACGTAGGAGTCCTGTCCCGTGGATAATTGCTCGCCTGCCTACGGGTGCTTTTGTCTGATCACCGCCCGTGTCAGAATGATTTCGCCACTTTCCAATAAAGTCAGGCTCCTTCCAACTTTGTTCGACGCAGTCCTCTGGATGATCCCATCAAACGTGTGTCCTCTTAGCCCACTCTAGTCTTGTATGACTTTCCTTAATGATTGCAATTGACAATAGCAATCAATAGTTTCTTTAGGGCGGTTCTTTTTCCAACACTTAAGTCCGTGCTTTCTCTGGTCCTCGGATTTATCTGCCCGACCAGAGTTGCCACAGTCTTATTGGTCTCCACAGCCTTTCGAGTATCTGCACTCGGCTGTCTAGAACTGGCTTATCTCCTCAAATGCTTCTCTGTCCCGCGTATATATATACCGCTTAATTTGGCGGTTCTTTCTGGCATCACGTGACATAGCTCCTCCTTGCCGCGAAGGGCTACCCAATCAGATCTTTTAGCTGTACTACATAATTAATTCTACTTAATCCGCTTTATTCTAGATCCCTTGACACCACTAGGTTATAGCTTGCGGTCGAAGACCTTACCTTTTCTGCCTTCGCCTGGTTTGGTTCATTGGGCGTGTCCGTTCCCATATATCTAGCCTAATCCATTGTATTTCTCGCTCATTTGACAGCTCCTATGCTAAGTTCGGCTTCATGTTTCCTGAATTTCTTATTCTACTAACAACGAGAGGTAAACTGTCGGTCAGCGGGCTGCACTAGAGTCATTGCCCTGCCATTCACTACTAATTTTGAACTTACAGGTCGGTGAACTCTTTGTCGAACCAAAAATATCCCAGTTAATGCTTTCCAGTAAACTCAGGCGCCTAGAGACAATGAAAGCATACTGTCTCAGTTACATCATACTTTGTGTGTCCGTTACATCATACATTGTGTGTCCGTTACATCATACTTTGTGTGTCCGTTACATCATACTTTGTGTGTCCGTTACATCATACTTTGTGTGTCCGTTACATCATACTTTGTGTGTCTGTTACATCATACTTTGTGTGTCCGTTACATCATACTTTGTGTGTCCGTTACATCATACTTTGTGTGTCCGTTACATCATACTTTGTGTGTCCGTTACATCATACTTTGTGTGTCCGTTACATCATACTTTGTGTGTCCGTTACATCATACTTTGTGTGTCTGTTACATCATACTTTGTGTGTCCGTTACATCTTGTGTGTCCGTTACATCATACTTTGTGTGTCCGTTACATCATACTTCGTGTGTCCGTTACATCATACTTTGTGTGTCCGTTACATCATAATTTGTGTGTCCGTTACATCATACTTTGTGTGTCCGTTACATCATACATTGTGTGTCTGTTGCATCATACTTTGTGTGTCCGTTACATCATACTTTGTGTGTCTGTTACATTATACTTAGCCTGTCCGTTGCATCATACTTTGTGTGTCTGTTACATCATACATTGTGTGTCTGTTGCATCATACTTTGTGTGTCCGTTACATCATACTTTGTGTGTCCGTTACATCATACATTGTGTGTCCGTTACATCATACTTCGTGTGTCCGTTACATCATACTTTGTGTGTCCGTTACATCATAATTTGTGTGTCCGTTACATCATACTTTGTGTGTCCGTTACATCATACATTGTGTATCTGTTGCATCATACTTTGTGTGTCCGTTACATCATACTTTGTGTGTCTGTTACATTATACATTGTGTGTCTGTTACATCATACTTTGTGTGTCTGTTGCATCATACTTTGTGTGTCTGTTACATCATACATTGTGTGTCTGTTGCATCATACTTTGTGTGTCTGTTACATTATACTTTGTGTGTCCGTTGCATCATACTTTGTGTGTCCGTTACATCATACTTTGTGTGTCTGTTACATTATACTTAGCCTGTCCGTTGCATCATACTTTGTGTGTCCGTTACATCATACATTGTGTGTCTGTTGCATCATACTTTGTGTGTCCCTTACATCATACTTTGTGTGTCTGTTACATCATACTTTGTGTGTCTGTTACATCATACATTGTGTGTCTGTTGCATCATACTTTGTGTGTCTGTTACATTATACTTAGCCTGTCCGTTGCATCATACTTTGTGTGTCTGTTACATCATACATTGTGTGTCTGTTGCATCATACTTTGTGTGTCTGTTACATTATACTTAGCCTGTCCGTTGCATCATACTTTGTGTGTCCGTTACATCATACTTTGTGCGTCTGTTACATTATACTTAGCCTGTCCGTTGCATCATACTTTGTGTGTCCGTTACATCATACATTGTGTGTCTGTTGCATCATACTTTGTGTGTCCCTTACATCATACTTTGTGTGTCTGTTACATCATACTTTGTGTGTCTGTTACATCATACATTGTGTGTCTGTTGCATCATACTTTGTGTGTCTGTTACATTATACTTAGCCTGTCCGTTGCGTCATACATTGTGTGTCCGTTACATCATACTTTGTGTGTCCGTTACATCATACTTTGTGTGTCCGTTACATCATACTTTGTGTGTCTGTTACATCATACTTTGTGTGTCCGTTACATCATACTTTGTGTGTCCGTTACATCATACTTTGTGTGTCCGTTACATCATACTTTGTGTGTCCGTTACATCATACTTTGTGTGTCCGTTACATCATACATTGTGTGTCCGTTACATCATACTTTGTGTGTCCGTTACATCATACTTTGTGTGTCCGTTACATCATACTTTGTGTGTCTGTTACATCATACTTTGTGTGTCCGTTACATCATACTTTGTGTGTCCGTTACATGATACTTTGTGTGTCCGTTACATCATACTTTGTGTGTCCGTTACATCATACTTTGTGTGTCCGTTACATCATACTTTGTGTGTCCGTTACATCATACTTTGTGTGTCCGTTACATCATACTTTGTGTGTCCGTTACATCATACTTTGTGTGTCCGTTACATCATACTTCGTGTGTCCGTTACATCATACTTTGTGTGTCCGTTACATCATAATTTGTGTGTCCGTTACATCATACTTTGTGTGTCCGTTACATCATACATTGTGTGTCTGTTGCATCATACTTTGTGTGTCCGTTACATCATACTTTGTGTGTCTGTTACATTATACTTAGCCTGTCCGTTGCATCATACTTTGTGTGTCTGTTACATCATACATTGTGTGTCTGTTGCATCATACTTTGTGTGTCCGTTACATCATACTTTGTGTGTCCGTTACATCATACATTGTGTGTCCGTTACATCATACTTCGTGTGTCCGTTACATCATACTTTGTGTGTCCGTTACATCATAATTTGTGTGTCCGTTACATCATACTTTGTGTGTCCGTTACATCATACATTGTGTATCTGTTGCATCATACTTTGTGTGTCCGTTACATCATACTTTGTGTGTCTGTTACATTATACATTGTGTGTCTGTTACATCATACTTTGTGTGTCTGTTGCATCATACTTTGTGTGTCTGTTACATCATACATTGTGTGTCTGTTGCATCATACTTTGTGTGTCTGTTACATTATACTTAGCCTGTCCGTTGCATCATACTTTGTGTGTCCGTTACATCATACTTTGTGTGTCTGTTACATTATACTTAGCCTGTCCGTTGCATCATACTTTGTGTGTCCGTTACATCATACATTGTGTGTCTGTTGCATCATACTTTGTGTGTCCCTTACATCATACTTTGTGTGTCTGTTACATCATACTTTGTGTGTCTGTTACATCATACATTGTGTGTCTGTTGCATCATACTTTGTGTGTCTGTTACATTATACTTAGCCTGTCCGTTGCATCATACTTTGTGTGTCTGTTACATCATACATTGTGTGTCTGTTGCATCATACTTTGTGTGTCTGTTACATTATACTTAGCCTGTCCGTTGCATCATACTTTGTGTGTCCGTTACATCATACTTTGTGCGTCTGTTACATTATACTTAGCCTGTCCGTTGCATCATACTTTGTGTGTCCGTTACATCATACATTGTGTGTCTGTTGCATCATACTTTGTGTGTCCCTTACATCATACTTTGTGTGTCTGTTACATCATACTTTGTGTGTCTGTTACATCATACATTGTGTGTCTGTTGCATCATACTTTGTGTGTCTGTTACATTATACTTAGCCTGTCCGTTGCGTCATACATTGTGTGTCCGTTACATCATACTTTGTGTGTCCGTTACATCATACTTTGTGTGTCCGTTACATCATACTTTGTGTGTCCTGTTACATCATACTTTGTGTGTCCGTTACATCATACTTTGTGTGTCCGTTACATCATACTTTGTGTGTCCGTTACATCATACTTTGTGTGTCCGTTACATCATACTTTGTGTGTCCGTTACATCATACATTGTGTGTCCGTTACATCATACTTTGTGTGTCCGTTACATCATACTTTGTGTGTCCGTTACATCATACTTTGTGTGTCCTGTACATCATACTTTGTGTGTCCGTTACATCATACTTTGTGTGTCCGTTACATCATACTTTGTGTGTCCGTTACATCATACTTTGTGTGTCCGTTACATCATACTTTGTGTGTCCGTTACATCATACTTTGTGTGTCCGTTACATCATACTTTGTGTGTCTGTTACATCATACTTTGTGTGTCCGTTACATCATACTTTGTGTGTCCGTTACATGATACTTTGTGTGTCCGTTACATCATTCTTTGTGTGTCCGTTACATCATACTTTGTGTGTCCGTTACATCATACTTTGTGTGTCCGTTACATCATACTTCGTGTGTCCGTTACATCATAATTTGTGTGTCCGTTACATCATACTTTGTGTGTCCGTTACATCATACATTGTGTGTCTGTTACATTATACTTAGCCTGTCCGTTGCATCATACTTTGTGTGTCTGTTACATCATACATTGTGTGTCTGTTGCATCATACTTTGTGTGTCCGTTACATCATACTTTGTGTGTCCGTTACATCATACTTTGTGTGTCTGTTACATTATACTTAGCCTGTCCGTTGCATCATACTTTGTGTGTCTGTACATCATACATTGTGTGTCTGTTGCATCATACTTTGTGTGTCCCGTTACATCATACTTTGTGTGTCCGTTACATCATACATTGTGTGTCCGTTACATCATACTTCGTGTGTCCGTTACATCATACTTTGTGTGTCCGTTACATCATAATTTGTGTGTCCGTTACATCATACTTTGTGTGTCCGTTACATCATACATTGTGTGTCTGTTGCATCATACTTTGTGTGTCCGTTACATCATACTTTGTGTGTCTGTTACATTATACATTGTGTGTCTGTTACATCATACTTTGTGTGTCTGTTGCATCATACTTTGTGTGTCTGTTACATCATACATTGTGTGTCTGTTGCATCATACTTTGTGTGTCTGTTACATTATACTTAGCCTGTCCGTTGCATCATACTTTGTGTGTCCGTTACATCATACTTTGTGTGTCTGTTACATTATACTTAGCCTGTCCGTTGCATCATACTTTGTGTGTCCGTTACATCATACATTGTGTGTCTGTTGCATCATACTTTGTGTGTCCCTTACATCATACTTTGTGTGTCTGTTACATCATACTTTGTGTGTCTGTTACATCATACATTGTGTGTCTGTTGCATCATACTTTGTGTGTCTGTTACATTATACTTAGCCTGTCCGTTGCATCATACTTTGTGTGTCTGTTACATCATACATTGTGTGTCTGTTGCATCATACTTTGTGTGTCTGTTACATTATACTTAGCCTGTCCGTTGCATCATACTTTGTGTGTCCGTTACATCATACTTTGTGCGTCTGTTACATTATACTTAGCCTGTCCGTTGCATCATACTTTGTGTGTCCGTTACATCATACATTGTGTGTCTGTTGCATCATACTTTGTGTGTCCCTTACATCATACTTTGTGTGTCTGTTACATCATACTTTGTGTGTCTGTTACATCATACATTGTGTGTCTGTTGCATCATACTTTGTGTGTCTGTTACATTATACTTAGCCTGTCCGTTGCATCATACTTTGTGTGTCTGTTACATTGCTATGGAGGTACAGTTTTGCGCATGACAATTCACAAGACAATGTTGGGATATATTAGATTCACCAGTAGTCACATTTAGCAAGCTCTCGCAATTACATTATTGTTCATCCCACTATAAAATGCACGTTCTACGGAGACATACTTGACGTCCGAGCAGAGTTAATTACTCACAGCTGCTGACGTAGGTTTCCTAGAGAGAACTTTCTCGTTAAATATTTACAGTTGTGCAGCCATGTTACTGGTGTGTCCTTGGTTACCATTGGAATGTTACTGCCAATGCATACATCGATTAACGGAGAAAGTATAAGGTGATGAACATGAAGGTGTATCAAGTTGATGATTTCTGAAAGAGGGAGGGGGAGGGACGTATAATGTTACATGTAGGCGGACAACATCAAGAGATGGACTGGAAGACAATGTTACATGTGGGCGGACAACATCAAGAGATGGACTGGAAGATAATGTTACATGTGGGTGGACAACATCAAGAGATGGACTGGAAGATAATGTTACATGTGGGTGGACAACATCAAGAGATGGACTAGAAGACAATGTTACATGTGGGTGGACAACATCAAGAGATGGACTAGAAGACAATGTTACATGTGGGTGGACAACATCAAGAGATGGACTAGAAGACAATGTTACATGTGGGTGGACAACATCAAGAGATGGACTGGAAGATAATGTTACATGTGGGTGGACAACATCAAGAGATGGACTGGAAGACAATGTTACATGTGGGTGGACAACATCAAGAGATGGAGTGGGAGACAATGTTACATGTGGGTGGACAACATCAAGAGATGGACTGGAAGACAATGTTACATGTGGGTGAACAACATCAAGAGATGGACTGGAAGATAATGTTACATGTGGGTGGACAACATCAATAGATGGACTGGAAGACAATGTTACATGTGGGTGGACAACATCAAGAGATGGACTGGAAGATAATGTTACATGTGGGTGGACAACATCAAGAGATGGACTGGAAGACAATGTTACATGTGGGTGGACAACATCAAGAGATGGACTGGAAGATAATGTTACATGTGGGTGGACAACATCAAGAGATGGACTGGAAGACAATGTTACATGTGGGTGGACAACATCAAGAGATGGACTGGAAGATAATGTAACATGTGGGTGGACAACATCAAGAGATGGACTGGAAGACAATGTTACATGTGGGTGGACAACATCAAGAGATGGACTGGGAGACAATGTTACATGTGGGTGGACAACATCAAGAGATGAACTGGAAGACAATGTTACATGTGGGTGGACAACATCAAGAGATGGACTGGAAGACAATGTTACATGTGGGTGGACAACATCAAGAGATGGACTGGAAGACAATGTTACATGTGGGTGGACAACATCAAGAGATGGACTGGAAGACAATGTTACATTTGGGTGGACAACATCAAGAGATGGACTGGAAGACAATGTTACATGTGGTTGGACAACATCAAGAGATGGACTGGAAGACAATGTTACATGTGGGTGGACAACATCAAGAGATGGACTGGAAGACAATGTTACATGTGGGTGGACAACATCAAGAGATGGACTGGAAGACAATGTTACATGTGGGTGGACAACATCAAGAGATGGACTGGAAGACAATGTTACATGTGGGTGGACAACATCAAGTGATGGACTGGAAGATAATGTTACATGTGGGTGGACAACATCAAGAGATGGACTGGAAGACAATGTTAGATGTGGGTGGACAACATCAAGAGATGGAGTGGGAGACAATGTTACATGTGGGTGGACAACATCAAGAGATGGAGTGGGAGACAATGTTACATGTGGGTGGACAACATCAAGAGATGGACTGGAAGACAATGTTAGATGTGGGTGGACAACATCAAGAGATGGAGTGGGAGACAATGTTACATGTGGGTGGACAACATCAAGAGATGGAGTGGGAGATATCTGAAGACGCAGGACAGACACAGTCGGGTACTTCTTACAGACTAACCTAAAGTAAAA
Organism: Cepaea nemoralis; assembly: GCA_014155875.1. NCBI lineage: Eukaryota > Metazoa > Mollusca > Gastropoda > Stylommatophora > Helicidae > Cepaea > Cepaea nemoralis. The sequence continues at coordinate 33,698 of JACEFZ010027103.1, read as the reverse complement.
CTAGCACTGGCTGATGCTGAGAGGAAAATAGACATGCTGTGATGATGAGAGGGAAATAGATATGTTGTGATGATGAGAGGGAAGTAGATATGTTGTGATATTGAGAGGACAATAGACATGTTGTGATGATGAGAGGAAAATAGATATGTTGTGATAATGAGAGGAAAATTGATATGGTGTGATGATGAGAGAAAAATATATATGGTGTGATGATGAGAGAAAAATAGATATGTTGTGATGATGAGAGAAAAATAGATATGTTGTGATGATGAGAGAAAAATAGATATGTTGTGATGATGAGAGAAAAATAGATATGTTGTGATGATGAGAGAAAAATAGATATGCTGTGATGATGAGAGAAAAATAGATATGTTGTGATGATGAGAGAAAAATAGATATGTTGTGATGATGAGAGAAAAATAGATATGGCGTGAGTATGAGGGGAAAATAGACATGTTGTGATGATGAGAGAAAAATTTGCATGTTGTGATAGCAATACACATATAAGATATGCTAGCTTCCATGTCTCCTTGCGTGTCTGTGTGAAATTCTGTCAGTCTATGTGACCCCCTCTTCTCTCTATTTATATCTCGCTCGCATTTATTTTGAGCTCTCTCTTTCTTTCTCTTTCTCTCTCTCTCTCTCTCTCTCTCTCTCTCTCTCTCTCTCTCTCTCTCTCTCTCTCTCTCTCTCTCTCGGATGTGTGGGGTAGGATGTGTATGTGGATGGGCGTGGGATGTGTGGGTTGGTGGGGGAATGTTTGTGGGTGGCGAGTGTGTTTTGGTAGGGTGATCAGGTGAGGGCAGTGTGTGTGGGAAGGGGATGGGTCGGTTGGTGGGGTATGTATGTGTCCCTTGGTGTGCGTGTGTGTCGGTAGGTGGGGGTGTTGTGTGGGTGGGGTGATGTATGGTTAGGTGGGAGATGGGCTTCATAACATGGTAATTAGCCTTGTTTATGTTTACAACATTCATTTCACAATGTTTATTTTTCTTCCTATGTAAATGTATAATACTCTTGATGAACGAAAGACGAGTGATTGGAAGGGCCGAATGTAAGACGGGCCTGCGCGCCCAATTTGTGACCCTAATAAAGTTGATTTGATTTGATTTGATTTGATTTCTCTCTCTCTCTCTCTCTCTCTCTCTCTCTCTCTCTCTCTCTCTCTCTCTCTCTTTCTTTCTTTCTTTCTTTCTTTCTCTCCTCTCTCTCTCTCTGTGTTGAAATTCCTCTCTGTCTACGTCTCTCTTCACTGGTTTTCTTCTTTATTTCACATTCATTGACTCTATCCCTCTTTCTTTCTTCGCCCTCTGTCTGTCCGTTTACCTCTGTTTCTCTCAGTCTTTATTTATTTCACTCTATTTTGGTCGTCCTCATTGTGTTTCATTGTTTGCCCTCTCTCTCTCTCTCTCTCTCTCCTCTCTCTCTCTCTCTCTCTCTCTCTCTCTCTCTCTCTCTCACTCTCTCTCTCTCACTCTCTCTCTCCTTATGTCCACTTTATTTTTCACTCCCGCTCTCTTTCCTTCTTCCATCTCACAATCCTCCTCTTTCTCCACTCCTTCTCTCCTCTCTATTTCTCTCTCTTTCTTTCTTATCTCCCCCTCTTTTACTCTCCCCCCGGTTTCTCTTTATTTACTCCCCCTCTCTCTATCTCTCTCTGTCTCTCTCTGTCTCTGTCTGTCTGTCTGTCTGTCTGTCTGTCTGTCTGTCTGTCTGTCTCTCTCTCTCTCTCTCTCTCTCTCTCTCTCTCTCTCCTTATGTCCACTTTATTTTTCACTCCTCTCTTTCCTTCTTCCATCTCTCAATCCTCCTCTTTCTCCACTCCTTCTCTCCTCTCTGTGTTTCTTTCTCTTCCTTTCTTATCTCCCTCTCTTATACTCTCCCCTCGGTTTCTCTTTATTTACTCCTCTCTCTCTCTATTTAAATCAAATAGAGGTTGCACCATCGGTACTAGATGATAGACCAGCTACTAACCAACACTCGTGCGTCTGTCAGCAGCATATTAAAAAGTTAGAGTCAGACCTGAAAGTACTTTTTGATGCCGCCTCTGACAACACAAACAAGATCGCCACGATCATTAGTGACTATAACAACCTCAAGTCAGAGGTGACTCTCCTGAGAGAAGAAAATGTGAAACTAAAACACACCGTTAAGACGTTACAACGCTCGCCCGCTACTGACCTGGCAGCACACGCAGATAGTCTAGAAGTAACAGAACCAGTCGTAGGCGCGTCAATTACTCAGTCAACCAAAAAACATCAGCAAATAGAAAATGTTGCTCGACAGCACTCAACATATCCTATCGAAGTAAAGGTCAGCAATAGATTTGAAGCATTACAAGAGCAACTATCAAACAACAGCCTGGACGACAGAGCATTGCCGAGAGAATACGCCCACATTCAAGAAACATCTGATAATATGCAAGAAGACAGACTACAGCTGGATTGTCACCAATGGCAGAAACAGCGTGCAAGACGTTGCCAGACCCCACCATCCCCAGAAACACCCGGCTGACTGCACCCCCTTGATATTTGGCACCTCTTGAATTGGAGAATTTACAGCGACCGCATGTCCATATCAGACACCGACAAAGCCGCAACAATTCAGCTTCCAGGTGCAGGAGTAGAAAGACTAACAAACAGTATACGTAAACTGGAGGTTAATACAGCCATTAGAAAAACAACGATTCATACAGGAATACAAGACACTATGAAAAAACCAAAGTATAACAATTCTCAGTTAAGAACACTACTTGACTTACTACGTTACACTTTCCCAAATTCTACAGTTTTTTTCTCCTCCATCATACCACCAAGTTATGGCTCTCAACGTCGATTGGCCGACATAAACAATAACACCCTAGAGACTTTTTGCAATCGGTATCGTGTACACTTTATCAACAACACACCCTTCTTCACATCACAGACAGGAGCACCAAGGAAACGATTGTATAGAGACCAAATACACACAACAACATTAGGAACTAGTCTTCTTGCAAAGAACATTAAATATCCTGAAAGGGCAAAACACCTGACCAACACACAAATGATAAATTCTGAAGAACCTAGGCCAACCCAGGCCAGCCGAAACTCCCCCATTTCACCAGGTAAACGTCTGCTGACATCTGACCCCCGACCTCCGGCCACTCAAGAATCACACATGCTACCAAGAATAAACCAACCCATCCTTCCTACCCCCATCTTAGCACGGGAAGGAGATAACTACCACAATAGTTTTCCTGCCCTCCCCTGCAAGGAGCCTGCGTTGCAAATATCGGCACACACACACGGCAGTAATACCACTTTGACACATCCCCCTCACGCCACAAATGGGCCACCTAGCAGACAGCAGGAAGTTCCGCATCATTGGGGTCCAGAACTTTACGCCAAAAATGGGTCACATATCAGACAACAACAGGTTCCGCATCATTGGAATCCAGAACTGCTACACTTGATGCAATTTAGTCCGGCCGCACTGAATCAAGCTTTTATGATGTCTCTACAATACAGACCTGTAAGATAGGATATGTATTAAACACTGAGCCCTATACGCAATATACCAGAAAAAGAGCTTCCTCCTTGAACTTTAACTGCTTACTATTTAGAGTTTTATCTCCCGTGTGAGATACCCAACTTTAAACAGGAACATTGACTTGTATAGTCATTTATTCATTCTTTCTGATAACAGCTGGTTACATAGCTTGCGAAGTAGTTCGAGCTACGTGATTGTATGTTCATACGCTTTAATTCTTTTTGTTCTGTATTTGCACTATACTTGTTGGTCTCATAGTTATATCGTTATAATATTGTAATTTACATATCGATTTCTATTACTGGTATTTTGCAAATTAATGTAATTGTGTATTTTTATGATCTTGTATTTTTACCTAATTTTGACTAATTTACACTTACTTCTTGGGTGAAATGTCTGAGAAGTGGCAACATTGGCTCAATAAATCAGGAATACATTTTGGGACACTTAAACATATGTAACTTATTCAACAAGCTGCCAGAGTTATCTTCTATTCTTAATCAAAATTTCCATGTATTCGGCCTTTAGTGAAAGTAGACTAAATGAAAACATTTCAGATGAGGACATCTCTATTAAAGGGTACAAAGTGTTTAGAAGAGATCCCTGTAGGAAAACAAGAGACAGGCATAATAGCCTATGTTTCTAATCCTACTAAATGTTCACCGTAGGCTAGACTTTGAAACTTGCGAAATAGAATGTATTTGGTTGGAGTTAAACTTCGAAACATCACCACCCCTGATAATTGGCTACCTCTATCGAAATCCCAGGGCTGGATACGTTTGGTACGAAAACTTCACTACCATGATGGATGTGGTTTTCGCTTCCGGGAAGGAAATTATACTACTCGGAGACTTTAACATTGACACCAACAAATCCCATATAATCTGGGGAAATATAATTGCATCATACAACTTCCAACAAATAGTAAAACAAGATACTAGAGTAACAAACTCATCTTCAACACTTATAGATCACATTTATGTAACTTGCTCGGACAACATCATAGAATACACCGTGCCAATTGTGCAATGAGCGATCACTACCCAATATGCTGCACATGGTCTAAAAAAGGAATTAAAACTCCTAAACATAAACATATAACTGTAAAATACAGAAGCTACACAAATTTCAACCAAAACGCATTTTTACAGGACTTGCTCAGTTCACCTCTAAACAATGTTTATCAGCTTCCAGACCCAGATGATGCTCTGGAATCCTGGATGAAGATCTTTATTGATGTGTTTGATAGACATGTGCCAATCAAGGAAGTTCGAGTAAAACATCACGTCAAACCACCTTGGATCACCCAGGAAATTCTTGAAATTATGAGAGACAGAGATAAGGCACATAAAAAGCGGGATCTCAGCACATACCGTACTCTTAGAAACAAAGTTCAATATACCATACGAAAAGAAAAGAAAAATTACTTTAAGAACTTAGTCATGGATAAAACAAATAGTAAGGACATATGGAAGGCAATTAACACCTTGACAAACAAGCATAACTACTCAAATTCATCACCATCAAATCCTATTTCATGCGACCAATTCAGTAACTTTTTTCAGAATGACATAGATCAATTGAAGGCTACAATACCAAATTCTCCTTGCAACTTATCTTTACTGTCATCTTTTTGCCAGACTAGATGCCCCCGAGATATCCTTTCTGACATACCGCTAATGACAGTCACTGAAGTACTCATTTACCTCAGTAAACTAAAAAACACAAACTCATCTGGGTTAGATGGAATCAGCAGTCGGATTCTCCGCTGTGCTGCGCCAGTGATCTGTGTATCACTAACCTATGTATATAATCAGTGTATCACCAAAGGTCACTTTCCATCAGCTCTCAAAATCGCTAAAGTGTATCCTCTCCTTAAATCTGGTTCATTGGACAATGGTCTCCCGAACAATTATAGACCCATTTCTTTACTATCATCACTATCAAAACCACTAGAAAAACACATCCATAAGGTAACATTACAGTATTTAGATAGCAACAAGCTTATAGTTGACAGTCAATCAGGATTTCGACCAAAATATTCTTGCCATACGGCCCTAACAAACATGATAGAAAATTGGCACCATAATATAAATAACAACAATCTATGTGGAGCTGTGTTTATCGATTTCAGAAAAGCATTTGATATGATAGACCATGCCATTTTAATTAAAAAACTAGAGACAATGAAAATTGGCCCTAATGTTGTGACGCTAATAACATCTTTTCTGTCAAACAGAAAGCAAGTAGTTATCATAGCAATAAATCTCTGTCCCAAACCACTACCTTCAATACTGGAGTACCGCAAGGCTCTATTCTTGGCCCTCTATTATTCGCCATATATATTAATGATCTACCTTTGCATCTTTCGTCGTCCTGCGATCTATTTGCAGACGACTGTACAGTGTATACAAACGCTGAAAGCAGTAATTTGCTGGAGTCGTCTTTGCAACAAGAATTAAATAATGTAGTTAGGTGGAGCTATGCGAACCGTATGCAAATTAACATCACTAAAACAAAATCTATGTTATTAACAACCAGACAAAGACTTCAGACTCTAAATTCACACAGATCACTTCAACTTCACATCGATAACATGCCAGTAGAAAGTGTAACTTGAGCACAAAACATTAGGCCTCATCATTGATAGAAACCTAACCTTTAATCCTCACGTTCAAGCGCTCACTAAACAAACAGCGAAAAAAGTCTACCAACTCTCCAAAATTAAAAATTTCCTTGATGAGGACACAAGGAAAATATTCTATACGTCACACATACAGACACATTTTGACTACTGCTCTACAATCTGGGACGGTTGTTCCAATTCAAGCACCAAGCGACTTTACTCACTCCAGAAACGGGCCATGAGATTAATTTATAGCAAACATTTAACTGAAAATCCTAGCCTGCATAAACGCCTTCAGTTACTACCACTCCGCAAAACGTCCTGCTTTTCAATAAGGCCAAACTAATTCACAAAATCCTACATCGGAATGCCCCAAACTACCTTTGGCCATTGTTTGAATATAATGCTAGACACAGTAAACGATTAAATTTATTACACCTTCCGAAGCCTAGGATAGACTTATACAAAACAAGCTTAACGTACTCTGCAGCTCAGCTGTGGAACAATCTTCCAGATGAAATAAAAGACATCATCAATCCCTATACATATAATCGCAAATTATTTGAACACTATCTCAGTACGGATTACCTTCCCCCTTAATAATAGAAGTAATAATATAATAAAACCCTAGTATAACAGCCAGTCCCCTTTTGGTAGTCCAGTATATTCCACGTAGCTAATAAATACCACACCAGTTATTACTATTACTGAGTCGTGTAGTATTTATTTTTAATTTTTTCAACATGCCTTTATAATGCATATATTTTATATTGTTGCTGTTTTCAGTTAGCCTTGAATGACGTGTGAATGGTATAATGTATGAAAGAGAGTGATAAAAGGGCAGAATGTTAGACGGGCCTGCGTGCCCAATTCTTAACCCTTTCAAAATAAAGTTTTGTTGTTGTTGTTGTTGTTGTTGTTGTTCTCTCTCTCTTTGTCTCTCTGTCTCTGTCTCTCTCTCACACACACATATTGACGGCCTCTTTTCCCACACGCCTCCAGCTCTCCGGGTGTTCCCGGACACGTTCTCCTGGTCTCTCAGGGAGTCATGAAGCGAAGGAAACAGAGCAGCTGCCAACTGCTTGAGAATCCCTACTCAGGGAGTCGTGAGGCGAAGGGAACAGAGCAGCTGCCAACTGCTTGAGAATCCCTACTCAGGGAGTCATGAAGCGAAGGGAACAGAGCAGCTGCCATCTGCTTGAGAATCCCTACTCAGGGAGTCGTGAGGGGAAGGGAACAGAGCAGCTGCCAACTGCTTGAGAATCCCTACTCAAGGAGTCATGAAGTGAAGGGAACAGAGCAGCTGCCATCTGCTTGAGAATCCCTACTCAGGGAGTCATGAAGCGAAGGAAACAGAGCAGCTGCCATCTGCTTGAGAATCCCTACTCAGGGAGTCATGAAGCGAAGGGAACAGAGCAGCTGTCATCTGCTTGAGAATCCCTACTCAGGGAGTCGTGAGGCGAAGGGAACAGAGCAGCTGCCAAGTGTTTGAGAATCCCTTTCCTTTCTGGGTGAACAATTCCTGGGCCACGCAGTTGTCCACTGGTGCCTGCGACCAGCGTTCTCACGTCTTTGAATACTTCAAAGATCACATCAAAGAGGACAGCTACAGGTGTCGTTTCTTTTCTCACATTGGAATAATATGTTATAATAAAATGTATTGCTTCGATTCTAACAACGGAATACTATTTTTATAATAAAAGGTATTGCTTCGATTCTAACAACGGAATACTATTTTTATAACTAAAGGTATTGCTTCGATTCTAACAATGGAATACTATCGATTCTAACAACGAAATAATATTTATAACTGCAAGTGTGGCTAGATTCTAACAACGAAATAATATTTATAACTGCAAGTGTGGCTAGATTCTAACAACGAAATAATATTTATAACTGCAAGTGTGACTAGATTCTAACAACGAAATAATATTTATAACTGCAAGTGTCGCTAGATTCTAACTACGAAATAATATGTAATAACTACAGGTGTGGCCTCGATTCTAACGTCGGAATAATAGATTATAACTACAGGTGTGGCTTGTGTGATTATGACCAGCGCTAATGATGTTAAATAAACACAGCCAGGAAGGTAAGTGATGTGTGTGTGTGTGTGTGTATGTTTGTATTTGTGTGTTTGTGTGTGTTTGTATGTGTGTTTGTGTGTGCGTGTTTGTGTGTGTTTGTATGTTTGTGTGTGTATGTGTTTGTGTGTGTGTGTGTCTATGTGTGTTTGTGTGTAAACATGTGTGTGTGCTTATGTGTATGCGTGTGTGTGTTTGTTTTTGTGTGTTCGTGTGTGATTATAAGTGTGGTTGTATGTGTGGTTGTATGTGTATGGTTGTGTGTGTTTATGTGTGTTTCTGAGTTTGTATATGTGTTTGTACGCGTAATTATGTGTGTTTGTGGGCGCGTTTGGGTTTTTGTGTGTATGTGTGTGTTTGTATGTGTTTGCATGTGTGTGTGTTTGTGTGTTTCTCTTAGTATGTTTGTGTATGTTTATGCTTGTGTGCATGTGTGTTCGTCTGTGTGTGTTTGTATGCGTTTTGTGTGTGTGTGTGTTTATGTGTGTGTGTCTTTGTGTGTGTCTTAGTGTGAGTGTCTTTGTGTGTGTGTCTTCGTGTGTGTGTGAGTGTTTATGTTTCTTTGTGTGTGTGCTTGTGTGTGTGTGTCTGTCCATATGTCTGCATGTGTGTGTTTGTGTGTGATTATGTGTGTTTGTGTGCTTGTGTGTGTGTTTGTATGTGATTATGTGCGTTTGTGTGTTTGTATGAGTTTGTTTGTGTTTTTGTGTGTACATGTTCGTGTGTGAGTTAATTTATGTTTGCATTTGTGTGTTTGTGTATGTGTGTTTCTATGTATGTATGTGTTTGTTTGTATTGTGTTTGTGTATGTGTTTGTTTGGAACGAGCCCACAGCGTCACGGTCACCAGAGTGTTAAACCTCTCAACAATGCCTGCTATAATTGTAATGTGACAGTTGTAATACTTGTTGTGAGTTGTGATATTTCTGCCTTCAGTTTAGACACGATTACCTGCAGGCTAGTGGTGAGTATGTTGCCCCGCAATGACTACAACTTTCTTATCTCCTTCAATGTTCTTCTACATGCGGTTGTCTGGTGTCTTTAACCATTTATTCTTTTCCGTATTTTGTTCTTTGAAAACGACTTTTGTCGCAACGTTTGTTTGTGTTTGTATTCATCTTTCTGTTGCCGACCCCCTTGTCACATTTTACTTGTGTGTATTTTCTGCATCACCTCCTTGGCGGAGCGGCTCAGTAGGTATAGGCCTGATCCTAATGCGAGGAAATGTAACCTAAAGACTCAATGTCCTGACAGGGCAGACCAGGCCCTAAGCATTTGTTGGCATCTGGTCTAGGATGGAAGCTCTGACAATAAGACAGACCATTGCTTTGCTGACCCGGCAGCTTCTGCAGCTTGCCTTGTTCCAGACGTATTGGTGTTACCTTTCCTCTGCAGTAAACTAGGCAGGCCGAGAGAGGGATCATGCTGAATGGGCAACACATGGTCTCTAAATTCAGCCTAGGCTTTGTGTTATGGAGAGGTGTAACTCCATTTTACAAGTTATCGTCTGTGAAGACGGCAAAGTGCCAGTCAGTCTGTAGCAGGCACTCATACGGTGTGCATTACGAGGGTAAGTTAATAAGTAAGTCACAAATGACTGTAGAAAAATAACTAACTATGATAACAACTTGAAACCAGTTTATTTTTATAGATACATTGTCTCTTTATTTCTCAACATAATGTCCACCGACATTGATGCACTTATCACATCGTTTTATTAGTCCTCCCAAACTAGCTGCATAAATCTGAGTGCCCTGTTTTCATTTACCTGCCATCCCAAAGAACTGTGTGACTTATTTATTGGCTCGCCCTCGTAACGTTTTCTACCCAGCTGTGCACCGCTTTACGGGATAAACACGTCAGCATAAACACTGAAATCCACCTTGGCGGGAGACATTTCGCGAATGACGCCGAAGTTGAATGTGAAGTGAAGACGTGGTTTAGAAAACAGAGCACACAGTTCTATGCAGCCGGTTTGGGAGGACTGATAAAACGATGAGATAAGTGCATCAATGTTGGTGGAAATTATGTTGAGAAATAAAGGACAATGTATGTATATAAATAAGCGGGTTTCAAGTTGTTATCATAGTTAGTTATTTTTCTACAGCCACTTGTGACGTATTTATTGACTTCCCCTTGTATCGTGTCTACAGATGTTTTGATCATGGACACGCCAGACGAGGAGGTCTCAACAATGGTCGACACGAACTGGGAGTCTGAAGAAGATCCGGAGAGCCCACCAATCCCAGAGATAGATGACACCACGCCCAGACTGGTGGTGAGTTTGTTCCTCCAGTTCCCACAGAGAATACAACTTTTCTTGTCTTCATCACAATCCTTCTGCATGCGGCTGTGTGGTTACTTCAGAGTGCATTTCCCACAGAGAATACAACTTTCTTGTCTTTATCACATTCTTTCTACATGCGGGTATGTGGTTACTTCATATTGCAGTTTTGTCAATTCTCTTCTACCTTGTCAATTAGATGTACTCAAATGTTGTATGTTAGCTATTACTCTGGTACCCTAGATGTTTACGATTCTTCACAGTGTTGTATGTTAGCTGTTACTCTGGTACCCTAGATGTTTACGATTCTTAAGAATGTTGTATGTTAGCTGCTACTCTGGTACCCTAGATGTTTACGATTCTTAAGAATGTTGTATGTTAGCTGTTACTCTGGTACCCTAGATGTTTACGATTCTTAAGAATGTTGTATGTTAGCTGTTACTCTGGTACCCTAGATGTTTACGATTCTTAAGAATGTTGTATGTTAGCTGTTACTCTGGTATCCTAGATGTTTACGATTCTTAAGAATGTTGTATGTTAGCTGTTACTCTGGTACCCTAGATGTTTACGATTCTTCACAGTGTCGTGTAGTCTCTCCTGTTCTGTTGCTGGCTGGCTGCAAGGGTTCACATGGACGTGTAGTCTCTCCTATTCTGTTGCAGGGGTTCACAGTGTCGTGTAGTCTCTCCTGTTCTGTTGCTGGCTGCAAGGGTTCACAATGTCGTGTAGTCTCTCATGTTCTGTTGCAGGGGTTCACAATGTCGTTTAGTCTCTCCTGTTCTGTTGCAGGGGTTCACAATGTCGTGTAGTCTCTCCTATTCTGTTGCAAGGGTTCACAATGTCGTGTAGTCTCTCCTGTTCTGTTGCTGGCTGCAAGGGTTCACAATGTCGTGTAGTCTCTCATGTTCCGTTGCGGTGGTTCACAATGTCATGTAGTCTTTCCTGTTCTGTTGCAGGGGTTCACAATGTCGTGTCATCTCTCCTGTTCTATTGCTCGCTGCAGGGGTTCACCAAGCTTTTTTTTTTAAAGTTTTGCTTTCGTTCCCTTTGACCTCAAGCGTAGTTATTAAATGCGCTATTATTTCTAGCGCAGTGGACTGATGTTTGCGTGTGGATTAGTTTTCCCTATTTCCTGTGTCCCTCGCTATCCAGCGAATCCACTCCGACTTATGAAGTACTTGTAATTTACGTCTCCAAGACCAGGATGTGAAGTCAACAATTTAGTCCAACTTACCAGTATAGGCGTTGAACCCGCTACCTAAGCATCAGTACACCGGAAGTTTACAGGGAGCGCACTTATTCATTCGTCTATGAAGATCTGCATCAGGGTCTTGTTTTGGGTTGTTCTCGTGCATCCAGACATCACAGACTGTTGGCATCTCTCAAATACAGTCTCTCTCAAATACAATCTCTCTCAAATACAATCTCTCTCAAATACAGTCTCTCTCAAATACAATCTCTCTCAAATACAACCACTCTCAAATACAATCTCTCTCAAATACAATCTCTCTCAAATACAGTCTCTCTCAAATACAATCTCTCTCAAATACATTCTCTCTCAAATACAATCTCTCTCAAATACAATCTCTCTCAAATACAATCTCTCTCAAATACAACCACTCTCAAATACAATCTCTCTCAAATACAATCTCTCTCAAATACAGTCTCTCTCAAATACAATCTCTCTCAAATACAGTCTCTCTCAAATACAATCTCTCTCAAATACAATCTCTCTCAAATACAGTCTCTCTCAAATACAATCTCTCTCAAATACAATCTCTCTCAAATACAATCTCTCTCAAATACAACCACTCTCAAATACAATCTCTCTCAAATACAATCTCTCTCAAATACAATCTCTCTCAAATGCAATCTCTCTCAAATACAATCTCTCTCAAATACAACCACTCTCAAATACAATCTCTCTCAAATACAATCTCTCTCAAATACAATCTCTCTCAAATACAATCTCTCTCAAATACAATCCCTTTCAAATACAATCTCTCCTGAATGCATACTCTCTCAAATACAATCTCGCTCAAGTACAATCTCTTCAAAATATAATATCTATAAATTTTAATCTCTCAAATACAATTTCTCTTAAATAAAATCTCTTTCAAATACAATCTCTCTCAAACACAATCTCTTTCAAATACAATCTCTTTCAAATACAATCTCTCTCAAATAAAATCTCTTCGAAATATAATATCTATAAATTATAATCTCTCACAAACAATCAATCTCAAATACAATATCTCTAAGCTACAATCTCTTCAATTACAATGTCTCTAAATTCTAATCTCTCACACAAAATCTCTCCTAAATACAAACTCTTGAAACTACAATCATTCTTAAACGTAGTCTGTCGAATACAATCTCTATAAAATACATTATCTATTCAATCTTTCTTAATTTTCTTAATTCTCCTTAAAATATAAAATCTCTAAAATACAATCTCTGAAAAACATACGATCTCCCTAAAACACAATCTTTGAAAATGCAATCTCTGTAAACTACAATCTCAGTCAAATGCGATCTCTAAACTCTAATCTGTAATCATGAATCCAGAAGTTAACACCGCCCACAATCATGCATGCATGCCACAACTCCCTAGAATCATGCATGCATGCCACAACCCGCACAATCATGCACGCATGCCACAACCTGCCACAATCATGCATGCATGCCACAACCCGCTACAATCATACACTCATGCCACAACCCGCCACAATCATGCATGCATGTCACAACCCGCCACAATCATGCATGCATGTCACAACCCGCCACAATCATGCATGCATGTCACAACCCGCCACAATCATGCATGCATGTCACAACCCGCTACAATCATGCATGCATGCCACAACTCCCTAGAATCAAGCATGCATGCCACAACCCGCCACAATCATGCATGCATGTCACAACCCGCCACAATCATGCATGCATGTCACAACCCGCCACAATCATGCATGCATGTCACAACCCGCCACAATCATGCATGCATGTCACAACCCGCCACAATCATGCATGCATGTCACAACCCGCCACAATCATGCATGCATGTCACAACCCGCCACAATCATGCATGCATGCCACAACTCCCTAGAATCAAGCATGCATGCTATAACTCCTCAGCTGATATCGTCCAAGATGTCCTGGTGCTACAGCCTGGCCGGCGCCCTCAAGAAAGACGACAACGTTCTGCATGTCATTTACGTAAGTGAGGCTTTATTGTTGTTTGTGTGTCCGCCGGGTTTGAACTCAAGGGTAGTACATACACGTGTCACCACTTCTAGTAGGTTGCCACTACTAGGGACTGAACTGCACTGGACTGGTGTGTTTGTGTGTGTGTGTGTGTGTGTGTGTGTGTGTGTGTGTGTGTGTGTGTGTGTGTGTGTGTGTGGATCAGCTTCCCTAATACCAGTGTTTCTCGCCATCATGCAAACCCACTCCGATTTCTGAGGTACTTGTAATTTCCCAAGTCAAGGACGAGAAGTCCAGCTTTAGTCCAGCTGACCGATGTAGGGATTGAACTTGCTACCTCGGCTTCAGCACACCGGAAATTTAAGAGCAAGTGCGTTGTCAGAGTCTAGAATAGTGCGGTGATGCAGTGACATCGTTACGCCCGCCAGGCGACTTAGTCCCTAGCCGGGATGCCGTAACTTCGTTACGCCCACCAGGCGAGTAGTAGTTACCTGCCTGCGAGGTTGCTGGCTGACGAGACGGCCAGCGGTCAGGCAAGGACGAAGCAAGACGCCCGCATGCCTCGTGAAGCCACCTCAGGTGGGGAGGCAAGTTGCGAGCTATAGCCAGACAGCTCTGGGACAGGGACTCGACTGGACGCATGATGAGAGAAAGGCGTTGTGTGGTTTCTGTGCCTGAAAGTCGAGTGTCTGGACATCTTGAGAGATAGACTGTGAGCTGTATTGTGTATGTAAGTGTGTTGAAGTGTAAAGTATATCTTGTAGTGATCATCGTATTGTATATGATCTGTAAATAAATCCATTGAACGTTGTGTCGTTGAGTCTCAAGTCAAATCACGTTGTACTTGTACTGTCTCACATGTGTTAGGTTAACGAGCCAGGTTTAAGACCCTGACATGTGTGGACGTGGAGGATCGTCCGGGATTTGAACCCGGGACCTCTCGCACCCCAAGCGAGAATCATACCCCTAGACCCCCATACCCCTAGACTAGTGTGGACGTGGTGGCATTCGTCCGGCTTTGAAATGAACGTGTTTATGTGATTAACATTTAAAACTATAGTTTGTGAACTTAGAATTTTTGTCAAACTTTATTGTACATGTAAATGTGATCGTTGAAGGCTCATTTTGATATATATTACTACATTGTTTAACCATGGAGACTAAATGTAAACGTACAGTGCATACATATTGTTTGATCTTGTAAACGAGTAAAACATTTGTGATTGTGAAACTTGTCACCGTTTTGACCTTGTCGACATTGTGATCTTGTCGCCATTGTGACCTTGTCGCCATCTTGTAAACTTGATGTCTATGTCCTTACTGAATGTTATCTTAATGTAAGTGATGTGTCATCAATGTTGCAGCGTGTTAAGATATAGTTAGATTGTCTTCGTGAATTGAGTTGTGGAAAGCAGAAAGTTTTGGGAAAGAACGTGACTTGTGTTTTGAAAAAAAAATTGTTGACTGACAAAATTACGACCTACAATTACATTCAACGAAATACAAACCTAATCAAAACTTAGTGACAAGCAGGCACACCACATCAAATAGACGCTAATTTATTTCCTCCAAAAACAAAGCAGGTTTTCTGTGCCATCTAAAACCCTTGCCGTAGAGGTCATTTGTGTTTCGAAGTAGCGACCCTACAGTTCCTAGCCCGATTTCCAACCGTTCTTCACCGCATCCGGTGCACTTGAGTATATTTGTCTTTTCATATACTTTAGGATGCAAATTTAGGCACGTATTGTCAATAGAACACAATTGTAAATTGTTTACTTTACTAACCACTTGTAACAAATTGTGTGGCTGGTATTTCATTTGCATTTTCCATCATGTCTTCATTAAATGATTTCATCGATATGGGGTTAAAGTTACAGTTAACAGGTGATGAGTGAACGAAGTGGAGTGAAAAGAAATACTCTGAATACCTCCTAGTACAGGAAAAAGCTAATGAGCGCGAAGAAAGGGCAGCTGAAAGAGCATTAAAGCA
This sequence comes from Cepaea nemoralis, assembly GCA_014155875.1. NCBI lineage: Eukaryota > Metazoa > Mollusca > Gastropoda > Stylommatophora > Helicidae > Cepaea > Cepaea nemoralis. The sequence goes on along the minus strand of JACEFZ010027103.1, from coordinate 17,983 downwards.
GGCAGAGACGGAAAGGGCAGCCAAGCAAGTAGAGGCAAACAGCCTTAAAGCAGGCAGAAATAGCAGCTCAGAGTAAGAGAGAAGAACTGGAGTTACAGTTAAAGATGAAACAACTTGACACTGAGACTGCCATTAACAAAGAGTCTAAGAAATCTGAGAGACTGGAGAAAGAAAACCAGTACAAGAAATATCAAGGTATCGTACGTAATTATACCTCGGGTGACTGCATCGCAGCCTTTACCCAAAATTTTGAGACTTTAATGGACCATTACCAGGTTCCACTGTCTGAATGGAATATTATTTATATGAGGAGTTTATCAGGTGAGCCTCTTAAAGTCATTGAGACTATCCCCAAAGACCTCAGAAAAGATTACCATTATCTGAAATCAAAGATTATGGCACATTTTATGTTAGATGAGGCAGGTTACAGAGAACAATTCAGCAAGTTGAGCCCAAAACCGACTCAAACGTTCTCTGACTACCTCTGCTTAGTCCGAGATATATTTTCCAAATGGACTTCAGCAGCTAAAATTGATAAGAACTATCAAAAATTAGAAGATCTTATCATCAGAGATAAAGTCATTTCATCCATTCCATCAGCATTTTCAAAATTTTTGCAGGAGAATGAATGCACTAGTGTAGATGAGATTGAGAGACGTGGTTCGGCTTATTACACAGCCAACAAACATTGTTTTGCCAGTGAAGCTACTGACATAAATTTTGTAGCATCGGCTAACTATGACAAACCCTATAGTAGGCAGAAACCTCATAAGCCTACATCTGAGAAGTATAATCACTGTAGATATTGTAAAATTTCACACCATCAAGGTGAGATGTGCGACAAGAACCCCGCATATCATACGTATCTACAAAATATGGTAAACAGACAAGATAAGGAGCGTAGATCCTTCAGAAATTTGCGTAAATGTTTCCTCTGCAAGGCGTACGGACACTATCGCCATGATTGTAAAGGTAGGCAGATGACCAACAAAGCAAATGCCGCCTTATTTGACAGTTCATCGTCAGATGAAGAACAATCAGAGAAACATCCTGTGAACTCAGCACGGGCTTTTGATATGTTTAACGCAAATAACTGTACTGTTTGTAACACCTTTTATGAAGATGGCATTTTAACATGCGGCCACTCCATTCCTATTGCCAATGAAGAAGCTGATTTGGTAGTATATTCCAAAGGCAGAATAAACGTCCATCAGGGATACGTGAATGGCAAGTCTGCTACAGTCCTTCGGGGCACGGGGAGTTCACTTATTGGCCTAAAGAGAACGTTCATAATGCCTACAGACTATACAGGCAGGCATGTAACATGCAGAACATTCTCAGGCAATATTGAAAAGTACCCACTAGCATGGGCATATATTGAAACACCTTTCCTCACTGGGAAAGTAAAGTGCGCCGCATTAACAAACCCAGTGTGTGATATTATAATTGGAAATTTACCAGAGGTGAATGATAAGCCTCATGACATAACATCTCTTTGTATTGATGATATCATAACATCACCATCAAATGTCATCATTGACCATGTTATACCACCTAATGAATGTATGGTAGCTAATGTAGCACTAAGATCTCATGACATCATTGATAACATTGTTCCATCACCATCTGATATCATTGAATGTGTGAACGCAGTAACCAGATCTACTGCTAGAGTGCAAGATGAAAGTAACCAAACTGAGGCTATACAAATGCTTAGCCCAGTATCACTACCTTCTAAAACCATGAAGGAAACGTTTGTAACAGCTCAAAAGGCTGATCCTTCATTGTTGAAATATTTTAATCTGATCGGCCAAAAGCCAAAGGTAACCAAGAATGCAAAATGGCATTTTGCTTTGAAAAATTGTATCCTCACTAAGTATTACACCAGAGGTGACAACACAACAGAGCAAACTGTTTTGCCAACTAATTATCGTAAGCAAGCCTTACATCTTGCCTATGATATACCTCTTGCAGGGCATATGGCATACGCTAAGACCAGATCAAGATTATTAACACAGTTTCATTGGCCCAAATTTTGCAATGACATTAAACAATATTGCAGAAGTTGTGACATCTGCCAAAAACTGGTAAAAAAAAGGTAAACACCCACAGGCAAAGTTACAAGTTACTGACTTAGCCAGTCGACCTTTTGAGAAAATATCTGTCGACATAGTGGGCCCTCTTAATCAGACAACAACTAGAGGGAATAAATATATTCTAACGGTCATTGATCAATGTAGCCGCTGGCCGGAAGCGATTCCGCTAAAGAACATAACTGCCAATGATATAATGGAAGTTTTCTCGGATAGGATTTCCAGACACTGTCCAATCAGATAGGGGCACTCAGTTTATCGCCGCATCTACTCAAGCTTTCACCAAAATTTTAGGAGTGAAGCAATGTTTCAATTCCCCGTACCATCCTCACTCGAGTGGGATTATAGAAAAATTTAACGGCGATTTAAAGCACATGCTTGCTAAAGTCACGCAAGAGCATCCCAAGAACTGGGACGTATATTTACCTGCTATTCTCTTTGCTTATCGCGAGGTACCACATTCTAGTACAGGTTTATCTCCTTTTGAACTTATCTATGGTGCCAAACCACGTGGCCCATTAACAATTTATCATCAAATGTTAACTGACTCCACTCCAGTACTTAAACCCATATCATCATACGTATACGTTACATCATTGCGGGAAAGAATCATCAAATCTTGTATAATTGCAAAGGATGCACTAAAATTATCTGGTGCTACTTATAGACAATATACTGACAAAGGTAACAGGACAATAACGTTGACACCTGGACAGGACGTTCTTCTTCTTCTACCTAGTGACAGACATTTATTGACTGATTCTTGGCAAGGACCATTTAAAGTGACGAGACAGATTTCACCTGTAGACTACGAGATCCAAATAAAAGACAAACACAAAATATTCCACGTCAATATGCTAAGACCATATTACAACAGAGACAACGGACAAGACGATACAACAGCTTGTACAGTGATAATAGACCATGAAGATGACGAGGCTAGTGACGAAATTCCAACACCTGCAGTAGACACGACAGACTGCTTGAAGGAAATTAAAATCAACCCAAAGTTAACTCAAGCAGAAACAGACAGTTGCAAACAGCTAATACAACAGTACAACACCATCTTCTCCAACAATCCAGGACAAACAGAATTAGTACAACATCACATCACACTCACATCAAACACACCCATAAAATGCAGACCATACACCATTCCATTGCATTACAAAGAACACTTACATCAAGAGATCATCACCTTAGAGAAAAACAACATAATAAGACGATCCCAATCAGACTTCTCATCTCCAATGGTCATAGTACGCAAAAAGGACAACACGATAAGACTCTGTGTCGACTATAGAAAGCTCAATAAGATAACTCTTCTAGATCTGGAGCCAATGGCAAACTCTGACGATCTACTGACAGAACTGACAGACGCTAGGTTCTTTACGAAGGTAGACATGACTAAAGGTTACTGGCAAATAGCGGTAGACGAACAGAGCAGACATCTGACAGCATTTGCCACACCTTGAGGACTGTACGAATGGTGCAAACTTCCATTTGGGCTTGTCAATGCCCCAGCTACATTCGTACGTATGACACGACTTCTACTTGTAGATATACCTAACATAATTTGCTATATAGACGACATCTGTGTTCACACAGAGACGATGACAGACCACATAAAGACATTAGAACAGACGTTTGAACGCATTAGACAGCACGGACTGACGGTAAAGCCTGCAAAAGTAGACATAGCCTACCAGGAAATATCCTTCTTGGGGTGCAAAATATCCAATGGCTTTGTCACGACAGACGATAACATTGTGTCCAAGATACTAAAACTCTCACTTCCGACTACGAAGAAGCAAGTCAGAAGTTTGTTGGGACTTATAAATTATTACAGGCAGTTCATTCCTGATTTTTCCGAACTGACCGAAGTATTTACTAACTTACTAACAAAAGATAAACCCGAAAAAATTGTAAGCAATGAATGCCTAAAATTTGCATTCCAAAAAGTATTAGCTTGTTTTTCTGATAATAGCTTACATAATCTTATTCTGAAATTGCCCAATCTTCAATTACCTTTCAGATTGCGTACAGACGCGAGCTCCGTGGCGATTGGAGCAGTCTTATTGCAGGAGCATAATAACATCCTTCATCCTGTGTACTTCGTCTCCAGGAAACTGAAACCGAGAGAACGGGCTTGGTCAATACCTCAGTTGGAAGCCCTAGCTCTAGTGGTGGGTATAACTAAATTGTCCAGATTCCTCCTAGGACGCCATTTCATTGTGGAGTCTGACAGCAGTCCATTGCGATTTATAAATTCAGGTGTACCTTCAAACCAAATGGTAGCGCGCTGGTCTCTTAAGCTCCAAGATTACAGCTTCGAGGTTCGACATATCCCAGGCAGAACCAACACGATTGCCGATCTTTTGTCCCGTTGTCCGACCGAACCAGTGAGCACCAATGTCTGAGTGCAGTGTGTAAAAGACACTCAGATCAACACAGCCATCCATCAGTGAAATTTTTTTTTTTCATTCACGAAAGCTGTGTAATGTCTACGATGTGATGTGATAGGGGTTACTCCCAATATATATAGTGTTCTTATTTTATGCATTAATGTAGTGATTGTCGTGTATAATTGTGTAGTGTGTGGTAGAAAGCGAACTGTATTAATTGTATATATTACGAAACAAGAACAGTGCCACATTCGCTCGAAACTTACCGTAAGCGAACTATCCAATTTGACAGTGGTATCTGCGTGTGGAACATTCCAGTGATATTTTAAATCCGTGTGTGAAAGCATGACCTGAACATTGACACCACTGCAGTCAATCGAAAGCCAGAAGTTTTTCCCATTGAAATATCCAACACATGAACGATTAGAACATTGTACATTCCGTAACTACATCAGACCGGAACAAGTGTGTTCTACAAGTTTCAACATCAGCTGTTTAGGGTTCGTGTGTACTTCCGGATTAGTTAGAAATTTAGTTCAAAATTAGCAGACGACAAACAAAAGTTTAAAAAGCTATGACGATTCTAAAATCTTTAGGAATCAACAAGTTTGAATACACAAATTGTGTATTTATATATTTATGTAGTGTAATCTTATAATCATATCTTGATTAATTTATTCATACTACCGACTTTTTCTCGGTAGTATGAAGAAACATCAAGCAATGACGCTAAGAAATAGAATAATTATTGTAAAATATTATATTTCATAAATTTTGAAGTTATTCCCCTTTCATTTAATTGTTAATACATCATTACACAAAGGGCTATAATTTGAAATGTATACGATTATGTGTTGTATATAAATAGCCATGTTGTTGCCAGATTGTTAACACACCAGGTAGCCATCTACTGGGCATGGTAGAGTGTTACCGACATTGCAGACCAACACAAGAGCTCCTGGCCAAATGAGGTCAGGGTTTGAGCGTTTAATGCGACTTATATAAAGCCGTATTACGGTCTAGCCAGATGGTTTTTGTTTCAAGAACCATATTATTAATTATTTTTTTTGGAGGCTGCGAGGTAGATGCTTGGAAGCTGGTACTACCGATCTGACTGGGTCAATAATGCAATTGAAATAATCAGCCATCGAGAGGATGAAACTTGACAAGTGTTAAAGGTTGAACACCACATGTCGTTGAATACAACTTCCATTTCTTATATGTTTCTATGTCAAGATGTGTATTTCTATGTATTCTGATACCAATGTATATAACAACAGAAGGGGCGACTCTGACAAGGTTAAAATATTAACCCAGTATGTACATATATTATACATGAAAGATGACATCTTTCATGAAGTTGCCCGGGGGAGCATGTCAGAGTCTAGAATAGTGCAGTGATGCAGTGACATCGTTACGCCCGCCAGGCGACTTAGTCCCTAGCCGGGATGCCGTAACTTCGTTACGCCCGCCAGGCGAGTATTAGTTACCTGCCTGCGAGGTTGCTGGCTGACGAGACGGCCAGCGGTCAGGCAAGGACGAAGCAAGACGCCCGCATGCCTCGTGAAGCCACCTCAGGTGGGGAGGCAAGTTGCGAGCTATAGCCAGACAGCTCTGGGACGGGGACTCGACTGGACGCATGATGAGAGAAAGGCGTTGTGTGGTTTCTGTGCCTGAAAGTCGAGTGTCTGGACATCTTGAGAGAAAGACTGTGAGCTGTATTGTGTATGTAAGTGTGTTAAAGTGTAAAGTATATCTTGTAGTGATCATCGTATTGTATATGATCTGTAAATAAATCCATTGAACGTTGTGTCGTTGAGTCTCAAGTCAAATCACGTTGTACTTGTACTGTCTCACATGTGTTAGGTTAACGAGCCAGGTTTAAGACCCTGACATGCGTGTATAAATTGGTGCATGTTTAACACTTCGGTGCTAGCATTGGCAGTTCCTCACATTGAGCGTTGCCACCACCCCACCAGGTCTTCTTTAGACAAATTGTTTACATTTTATACAGGTATATGTGGTCTTCATTATCTGTTGCCACATGAGTGTTTAATTGATGGCAATCTCATCGTTATCATCATCGTCATCATCGCCATTGTCATCATCATTATCGTCTCATCTCTCATCTCATCTCATCTTATCATGTTCCTCTTGTACCTTGCGGTGTCGAGGTGAAGTATAAACATAGTGAGAGTGCCCGATTATGGGCTTCATATATCGATATTCCCATGGAGTCTGCTATTCCCTCCGTCCAACGTTTACGTGGTCGGCCTCTTCCTCTGTTTCCATCTGGTCTGTATATCATTGCTTGTTGAGGTATGCTGTTTACTGGTAACCTACTTGCATGACCAAAATCATGATCATCATCATCATCATCATCATCATCATCATCATCATCATCATCATCATCGTCATCATCATCATCATCATCATCATCATCATCATTATCATCATCATCACCCCTACCATCATTATCATCATCATCATCATCACCCCTACCATCAACATCATAATACCATCATGCACCGTGCCAAACCACGCAGACGTCCTTGTCTCTCCACAGATCAACGGTCCTTTGTGTTCTAGGTAAGGCCAGCTTAAGATGCCCCTCTATTTCCCCCATCTGTCTCCATCCAACATCATCTCTCTCTGTCTGCCCCTGTCTCTGCTAGCGCTGGTCTGCCCAGCTGTACCGATATTCTTCAGTGACTCTTTTCTCATTTATTGACCACTAAACATGGTCTCTTTTCTCACTTCATGAGCACAGAACATGGTCTATTTTCTCACTTCATGACTACAGAACATTGTCTCTTATCATTTCATGACCACAGAACATGGTCTCTTTACTCACTTCATGACTACAGAACATGGTCTCTTTTCTCACTTCATGACTAAAGAACATGGTCTCTTTTCTCACTTCATGACCACAGAACATGGTCTCTTTTCTCACTTCATGACCACAGAACATGGTCTCTTTACTCACTTCATGACTACAGAACATGGTCTCTTTTCTCACTTCATGACGACACAACATGGTCTCTTTTCTCACTTCATGACCACAGGACATGGTCTCTTTACTCACTTCATGACTACAGAACATGGTCTCTTTTCTCACTTCATGACCACATAACATGGTCTCTTTTCTCACTTCATGACCACAGAACATGGTCTCTTTACTCACTTCATGACTACAGAACATGGTCTCTTTTCTCACTTCATGACCACAGAACATGGTCTCTTTTCTCACTTCATGACTACAGAACATGGTCTCTTTTCTCACTTCATGACCACAGGACATGGTCTCTTTACTCACTTCATGACTACAGAACATGGTCTCTTTTCTCACTTCATGACCACAGAACATGGTCTTTTTTCTCACTTCATGACCACAGAACATGGTCTCTTAATGACCACAGAACATGGTCTCTTTTCTCACTTCATGACCACAGAACATGGTCTCTTTTCTCACTTCATGACTACAGAACATGGTCTCTTTTCTCACTTCATGACTACAGAACATGGTCTCTTAATGACCACAGAACATGGTCTCTTTTCTCACTTCATGACCACAGAACATGGTCTCTTTTCTCACTTCATGACTACAGAACATGGTCTCTTTTCTCACTTCATGACTACAGAACATGGTCTCTTTTCTCACTTCATGACCACAGAACATGGTCTTTTTTCTCACTTCATGACCACAGAACATGGTCTCTTAATGACCACAGAACATGGTCTCTTTTCTCACTTCATGACCACAGAACATGGTCTCTTTTCTCACTTCATGACTACAGAACATGGTCTCTTTTCTCACTTCATGACTACAGAACATGGTCTCTTAATGACCACAGAACACGGTCTCTTTTCTCACTTCATGACCACAGAACATGGTCTCTTTTCTCACTTCATGACTACAGAACATGGTCTCTTTTCTCACTTCATGACTACAGAACATGGTCTCTTTTCTCACTTCATGACCACAGAACATGGTCTTTTTTCTCACTTCATGACCACAGAACATGGTCTCTTAATGACCACAGAACATGGTCTCTTTTCTCACTTCATGACCACAGAACATGGTCTCTTTTCTCACTTCATGACTACAAAACATGGTCTCTTTTCTCACTTCATGACTACAGAACATGGTCTCTTAATGACCACAGAACATGGTCTCTTTTCTCACTTCATGACCACAGAACATGGTCTCTTTTCTCACTTCATGACTACAGAACATGGTCTCTTTTCTCACTTCATGACTACAGAACATGGTCTCTTTTCTCACTTCATGACCACAGAACATGGTCTTTTTTCTCACTTCATGACCACAGAACATGGTCTCCTTCACACTATTGTCAGTAATGTTCTACTTCGTTATCCGCTTCTAGGTACTCATTGTTAGTCACTCGAGCAGTCCAAGGAGTTTGCAAAATTCGTCTCAGGAACCATATCCCCATTGCCTCCAAGTTCTTCCTAATTAGTTCATTCACATTTCCACGATTCACTGCCATACAACAGGGCTTGTTCGATATCACGTTTCAGTACACTACTTTTGTGGAAAAATGTAACACGGAATATTATACAGTTAGCTAATGTCATTATTTCTCTCACAAATTAGTATACACCTAGCTAATGTCAGTATTTCTCTCACAAAATATACACTTAGCTAATGTCAGTATTTCTCTCACAAATTAGTTAAGTGTTTAATTTGTGAGAGAAATACTGACATTAATTAATTAATTAATTAATGTCAGTATTTCTCTCACAAATTAAACACTTAACTAATGTCAGTATTTCTCTCACAAAATATACACTTAACTAATGTCAGTATTTCTCTCACAAATAGTATACACTTAGCTAATTTCAGTATTTCTCTCACAAAATATTATACTCTTAACTAATGTCAGTATGCCGGTCTCCCTGGCCTAGGTGTTATCGACTTTCTCCGTAATCCCGTATATTCTCGTGAGTAACGTAACCTGCGCGAGAATCGGTAGCCGTTCTCGCCGCGTTGGTGACTTACGGGGTATGTGAGCCGGCCGCTCAGAAAGCAAAGGCAAACTACTGGGCGTAACTTTGCCAAGAAATCAACAATCAGCTGAAAGATGCTGATGTTGACAGCGATGTCCTGTAAAGGATATGCTGGGGGGAAAAAAGTCAGTGTTTCTCTCCCAAAATAAACTGTTAGCTTATGTCAGTATTTCTCTCACAAAATATACAGTTAGCTAATGTCAGTATTTCTCTCACAAAATATTATACACTTAACTAATGACAGTATTTCTCTCACAAATTATACACTTAGCTAATGTCAGTATTTCTCTCACAAATTATACAGTTAGCTAATGTCAGTATTTCTCTAACGATTCGTGCTACATACAGGTAACGTGTATTGTTGTCTAACAATCTGTATTATCCAAATATAACGTACGTATTTTTACATGCAGGACTTTGACAAGTGGTCCTTTGAAGACATTCTGGGTAAGTGATCGTTTTGTTGTAGTATTTCCTCTTCTATCTTAGCATGCAGAATCATCTAAGTCTTGTTTGACCTGTCCTCTTGTGTCTTAGGCGTCAAGTATATTACATTCATATTTAGTCTGCAGGTCGGCATTTCTATTCGAAGGGGTTGCAAACGTGAAATCAGCTGCAGGCCGACTTGTGTTGATTTTTAACAATAGTATGAGTGTCGGTAGTTAAGAGAGCAATGGAAAACTAATGAACATAATCTTGCCTAGCAAATCACAAACTGCCCACAGACAAAATGCTGAGGTTGACTGCAACGTCCTGGAAATATCAGGCAACTAACTTTAGTCTACAAATTGCGGGGTGGCTCTACACACAAGGAAAGACTAATCAAGAGTGCAAAGGAAGAGATACAGACCGGCGAGTAGGGCTGATTGATGCAAAATAGCAAAATACGCATAGTACAGAGGAAACATTCGGTAGAATAACGATGATCTAAGGATTCTGACAATTATAACTAGGTGTTTCTAAAGGTGTCTTTCGGAGGCGGCTGCACCCAGTTTTATTTCTGGCGTAGGTAGTTGTCGCGTGCGTATAAGCACAGCAGAAGACAATGACCAGTGTGTGTGTGTGTTCGTGTACTTATATGATAAGGAAACCTAGCTGTTGTTTAATCGAGGAAGCGTAATGCGCAGCTCTATTACCGCACGCAGAAAAAGACACACCATAAGGTCTCCAAGTATAACCAATCGAAGGTTCGACGGTTGAACGGGCCGGAATATCTTTTCCCAAAACAAATGGAATTGGATTATGAATAGCTGTTGTGCGTTGTTTTTTTTTAAAGGCCAAAAGTATTCATGCATTTATAATCACAATCAATCAATCAATCGATCAAGGATGTATTTATTTTATAATCTCAATCAATCAATCATTTAACTGATTCAGTGTCAAGTAAAAAGTATATTTGGGCCAAACATGATACACAGTCAGATGAGCAAGTATTAACATTGTGGAAGATACAGCAAAAATAAACTAATAACATGATAACTTTAATATGGCCATGTATTATCCTTCTGTTCAAATAGAAGGTCACATTGGCGATATATTATCCTTCTGTCCAAATGGAAGGTCACATATCTTCTTCTTCTTCTTCGTTCATCCGGAGTTTTTTTTCGGATGTGATTGCGTTGTGCCTGTTTACAGCAGAGCTGCGTTCTTGCGCTGTTAGGCCGACACATCCGACTTCTGCGGGCATTTGTTGACCGGGTTAACCTTCCCGGGGGGAAGGTCACATATGGCAATATATAAACTGATTAAGTTAAGTACAGGACATCGCAGTCAACACCAGCATTTTACTTATGGTGTTGATGTCTTGGCAGGTTTTACGTTCAGTAGTTTGCCATTGCTTTCTGAACGACCGGTTCCCATACCAATTCGTTAAAACACAGCGCATGGCGGTCTGCTGCCAAATTGCATGCAACTATGCTTCGAACGCGGGTAAGCAGAATTACGAACTGCGTCAGTAACGCCTTAGCCACGAAGCCAGCAAGTACTCATTTGGGGTCAACATTTGGCACAGTGTTCCATGTCTACCATTCTGTTTGATAAAACATAGACGTTTAACCTCCCCGCCATCATTTCTTCCATACGTGACCAAAGACTGTTTTAAATCTGCTAGGAGAATGCCGTCGTCTGCTGGACAGCCATCAGGCGGGAAGCACCGCCAGATCTGTACTGCTGATATGTAAGGTAAGAATTCTCCATAGTTTCACTGATATGTAAGGTAAGAATTCTCCATAGTTTCGCTGATATGTAAGGTAAGAATTCTCCATAGTTTCGCTGATATGTAAGGTAAAAATTCTCCATAGTTTCGCTGATATGTAAGGTAAAAATTCTCCATAGTTTCGCTGATATGTAAGGTAAGAATTCTCCATAGTTTCGCTGATATGTAAGGTAAGAATTCTCCATAGTTTCGCTATGTAAGGTAAGAATTCTCAGTAATTTTGCAGAAAAGTCGTAATAAGCAAAATTGTGTGTCTTTTCGTTGTTGCCAGTATATCTTCTTCTCCCTGTACCATCACCGTTCCCAGTGCTGTTTTCATCACGTTCCATTTCAAAAACTCTTCTTCTTTAGCCACTGTCGCACCTCTTAATTAGTCTCTTAATGATCTATGTCCGCCATGGTTTCGTCTTCAAGGAATTATGTGTTCATCAGCGTTAAGAGAATTAACGTACGGTTCAAGATATGCAATACAGAATGAAAACAGCTATGTGTAACTCCTGATAAAAAGTGAGAGATAATAATCACAGACAGTGTACAAACCTTACAGCGAACGCAAATCTGGCAAACAGATATCCATCCATCCATCATGTGCCATGAAGGTAAGCGTGGGCGGTCATGTTTTGCCATCTCACTCGATCACCAGAGTCGTGGATCAGCTCCGTGTTTCTGTCTCGACCATGTCATGTGGCCAGCCATCCAGGTATTTTGACTGCCTACGTCTACAGATATGCTTTTTTTTTTATATAACAGATATCACATGGTATAAATAACAAGGCTAGCATTTTAACAAAAAAAAAAGGTTTTTAAAAAAAAAGAGTAATTCCCAACACAACGAATCGACGTTTCGATCTTAGTAATCTTCATCAGGGACAATACAAATAATGAATAACATGAAATTAGATTTTAATTTTGTGTGTGTGTGTGTGTGTGTGTGTGCTCAAAGTTGAACATATGCCAGGTAGTAAATGGTGCGACCTATTGTTTGTGTCTTAATTGTTCAAATTTACTACGGGAAAACATTGTTTTGAATGAGTGTGTGTGTATGTGTGTGTGTGTGTGTGTGTGTGTGTGTGTGTGTGTGTGTGTGTGTGTATATATAAATATCCTAACACATGCTACAACTTCTACTGCTTGCGTGTGGGTTTGTTTTCCCTATTACCAGTGACCCACGCCATGAGGTGAACCCACTCCGACTTCTCAGATACCCGTAATTTACCTCCCCACGTCAGGGACGGGTAGTCAACATTGTAGTCCAACTAACCAATGTAGGGATTGAACCCGCTACCTCGACATCAGCCCACTGGATGTTTAAAAACGAGCATGTTTGTCTATTCGGCCGTGCTGTACTTGAATTTATGTAATTCCCGTTCGTGCGTTCTGCCATCTGTTACTGTGATAAAGAAAAATGCAGTACAGCCACCTATATTCTATATTTCTGTGTATGGCTCGTATTATCTGCTGACCTGCTGTTTAAAGATTTTACCTACATCTTTCGCACTCTCCCGCTGACTCTCTTGCCAAGTAGTTCATAACGCAAAGCTAGCGTCTCGTCCACAAGTTTTCTTCAAGTGCTGGTTCATATCGAACAAAGGGCATTAACTCGCTCATTTCTGACATTTCAGGGAGGGCCGGGTTATCTGTACCTGCTAAAGAATTTCGTCGTGACCCCGCAGAAACTGACAAGTTGTAAATACCCGGCAATGGCGGAGTAAGTTATTATTATAATTTTCATTTTTGTCTATAAAGTTCTGTGTCGTGTTTTATATTCAAATGCGTGTGCATTATTGTCTTGTGTGGCCAACAAGGAGTCCGTCAGGGCTGCGTGCTGTCACCCTATTTGTTTAACCTGTACGCCGAAAATATAATGAGAAATGTAAGAGATGATATAAACAGGGAGCCATATGAAACCCTAAATATCGGCTGTCATGACATACCAGAGATTCGATATGCTGATGATACAGTATTACTATCCACAACACAGAATGGCATAGAAAACCTAATAGCCTCAACACAATTGAATAGTGAAAATCACAACTTATATCTTCTTCTTCTTCTTCTTCAGCGTTCCGAGCCATTGAGGTTCTTTGCTGCAAATACAATCTGTCTCCATTCGTCTCTCTGGTGGACCTTCTCTTGCCAGTCGTTGATTCCAAGTGCTTGTAGGTCTGTATGTATATTATCTCTCCACCGCCTTCTTGGTCTACCTCGGGGTCTACGGTCATTTATTTCCTGAGTGTAAGCAAGTTTTGTTTCCCTATTATCTTCCATTCTTTCTATATGCCCCAGCCATTGTAGTCTATTAGCCTTCATGATACCAGTGATTAGCGGGGACTTAAACAAATCATAAATGTCTTTGTTACTTCTTCTTTTCCACTCTCCACTTTGTGTATCCCTAATGGGTCCAAAGATGCGTCTTAAAATTTTGTTCTCAAAGGTTTGTAACAAGGCTTCGTCTCCTTTCGTTGTACTCCAAGTTTCAGAGCCATACAGCACAACTGGTCTGATCAGTGTTTTGTATATTGTGATTTTGGTGTTACGAGATAGCGCCTTTGATTTTAGTAGATGTTGTAGTGCATAGTATATCTTATTTCCAGAGTTGATTCTAGTTTGTAGTTCTTCCCTTATGATGTTGGAGCAGTTGAAGATTGTACCCAGGTATTTGTATGTTTCCGTTCTTTTAATGGTCATATTATCTATTTGTATGTGGCCAGAGTTTTTAGCCATTCCGTCTCTTGAAATTACCATATATTCTGTCTTATCTTGGTTGATAACCAGCCCCATCTGTTGGGCTTTTTTCCTTTAAGTGAGTCAATATTTCTAATGTCTTTTGTTCACTTTGCCCTATAATATCTATATCATCTGCATAACCAAGCAGCTTGGATGTTCCTCCAATATCACATTCCTCCTTTACCTTCCTTACAACTTTCTCTAGAGCCAGATTGAAGAGTAGCGGCGATAGTGCATCACCCTGTTTCAAGCCAGATGTTATTTGGAAGGGGTCTGATTTCCTGCCTTTATATGTTACCATATTATAAGTATCTTCCATGCATAGTTTGGTCATGTTAATTAACTTCCTTGGTATTCCAAATTCCTGCATAACATTCCATAGACTATTCCTATGGACACTATCATAAGCCTTTTTAAAATCCACAAAAATGTTATGGAGATCTCTTTTATATTCCCAATGTTTCTCGGCTATTTGTCGTAAGATAAATATCTGATCTATTGTTGATCTGTTTTGTCGAAAACCCGCCTGGTAGTCACCTAATATGTCTTCTGAATATGGTTTTAGTCTATTTAGGTCTCCATTCGTCTCTCTGGTGGACCTTCTCTTGCCAGTCGTTGATTCCAAGTGCTTGTAGGTCTGTATGTATATTATCTCTCCACCGCCTTCTTGGTCTACCTCGGGGTCTACGGTCATTTATTTCCTGAGTGTAAGCGAGTTTTGTTTCCCTATTATCTTCCATTCTTTCTATATGCCCCAGCCATTGTAGTCTATTAGCCTTCATGATACCAGTGATTAGCGGGGACTTAAACAAATCATAAATGTCTTTGTTACTTCTTCTTTTCCACTCTCCACTTTGTGTATCCCTAATGGGTCCAAAGATGCGTCTTAAAATTTTGTTCTCAAAGGTTTGTAACAAGGCTTCGTCTCCTTTCGTTGTACTCCAGGTTTCAGAGCCATACAGCACAACTGGTCTGATCAGTGTTTTGTATATTGTGATTTTGGTGTTACGAGATAGCGCCTTTGATTTTAGTAGATGTTGTAGTGCATAGTATATCTTATTTCCAGAGTTGATTCTAGTTTGTATTTCTTCCCTTATGATGTTGGAGCAGTTGAAGATTGTACCCAGGTATTTGTATGTTTCCGTTCTTTTAATGGTCATATTATCTATTTGTATGTGGCCAGAGTTTTTAGCCATTCCGTCTCTTGAAATTACCATATATTCTGTCTTATCTTGGTTGATAACCAGCCCCATCTGTTGGGCTTTTTCCTTTAAGTGAGTCAATATTTCTAATGTCTTTTGTTCACTTTGCCCTATAATATCTATATCATCTGCATAACCAAGCAGCTTGGATGTTCCTCCAATATCACATTCCTCCTTTACCTTCCTTACAACTTTCTCTAGAGCCAGATTGAAGAGTAGCGGCGATAGTGCATCACCCTGTTTCAAGCCAGATGTTATTTGGAAGGGGTCTGATTTCCTGCCTTTATATGTTACCATATTATAAGTATCTTCCATGCATAGTTTGGTCATGTTAATTAACTTCCTTGGTATTCCAAATTCCTGCATAACATTCCATAGACTATTCCTATGGACACTATCATAAGCCTTTTTAAAATCCACAAAAATGTTATGGAGATCTCTTTTATATTCCCAATGTTTCTCGGCTATTTGTCGTAAGATAAATATCTGATCTATTGTTGATCTGTTTTGTCTAAAACCCGCCTGGTAGTCACCTAATATGTCTTCTGAATATGGTTTTAGTCTATTTAGTAATACTGCGGATAGTATCTTATAGCTTGTGGACAGTAGTGATATTCCTCTATAATTTCCACATTGGAACTTGTCTCCTTTCTTAAAGATAGGTATCAATAATGACTCTTTCCAGTCATGGGGTAATTCTTCTGTCCTCCAGATTTTTATTATTAGTTCGTATAGCTTTAGATGTAATGCATGGCCACCTGCCTTTATAAATTCAGCAGCAATTCCATCAGTCCCAGTTGCCTTATTGTTTTTAAGTCGTGTGATTACATATAGGATTTCTTCAAATGTAGGTTCTTCAATTTGTGGTTCGCATGTTAGAACCTCTTCCTGTGGGAAAATGTTACTTGGAGCTTCACAATTTAGTAATTCAATAAAATATTCTTTCCATGTGTTGCACATTTCTTCATTGGTATTTATCATATTCCCATTTTTGTCTTTTAAACCATATGTGTTTTGTTGGTGCCCTCGTTTCATTGACTTCAGTACTTTAAAAAACTTTCTGGATTCATTTTTCTGGTGATTAGTTTCCATATCTTTGATTATATTACTCATATATTCTCGCTTCTGCTGTCTGACTATTTTTGTAGCCTCTTTACATTCATTTCTATAATGCTCTTCCTTTTGGATGTTATTGATGTCATTTAACCATACATGTCTGGCATTCTTCTTCTTAGTGACTGCTTCTTCACATTTTTGATTGAACCATCTGTTCTTTCTATGCGTGGTTGACACACCGAGACATTCTTCTGCGGTAGATTGAAGTGTATTCTTGATGTTCAACCAAGTTTGGTCAACGCTTTCCTCCAAAGGGTTTTGAAAAGTTTCAAGTTTACATTTTATTTCATCTGTAAATTTCTCTTTGACTGTAATGTCTTGTAGTTTTTCTCTGTTATATGTTGGGTGTAATCTTTGTAATTTAGTATAGAAAGCTCTCTTAAGTTTTATTTTAAATTTTGCTCCAACGAGGAAATGGTCACTGTGGCACTCAGCTCCTCTATAACTTCTGACTTGCTGTATGTTTGATGCATTTCTGTTGTTAATTAAAATGTGATCTATTTGATTATAGGTTCTCTTGTCACATGATTTCCAAGTTTGTTTGTGTATATCCTTTCTTTGTAGTCTGGTACTGCTAATCTGCAGTCCTTTGGCTTCTGCCAGGTTGATGACTCTCCATCCATTATCATTTGAAGTTGTATGTAGGCTTTCCATACCGGCCACTTTTTTATTAGTTTGCTCTCTACCTATTTTTGCATTGAAGTCTCCCAGCACAATCAGGATGTCCTGTTTGGGGGTTTCTTCTATGACATCTTCCAGATCATTATAAAAGTCTTCTTTAATATCATCTTCTTTCTCTTCAGTAGGTGCATGTACATTAATCATCGTTATATTTTTCCATTTACCTTTTATTCGTAATTTACTAATCCTGTCATTAAAAGCTTTAAGTTTAAAATGTTCCCCCATAACTCTTTTTGATGACAAATCCTGTTCCTAATTCATGTTTATTTTGGGTGTTTCCTCCATATATTATAATCATTCCATTTTGCTCTAAAGTACCCTCTCCTGGCCACCTTATTTCTTGAATTGCTGTGATATCCATTTGATATTCAACCAGCTCCCGGGTTAGTTCTTCGGCCGCTCCAGCTCGATATAGTGTCCGTACATTCCATGTTCCAAATCTCAAAAGTCCTTTAACGTTCAAAGGTCGTTGTCCAGATAGTCAGTCCGATATCGAGGCTCATGTATTTGTTT